>MU225376.1:1627919-1643770 GCA_018584345.1 Thuja plicata
GTCTTCCTTTCTCTTGTTTGTACATTTTATTGCTCACGTTTCTGTTATTCGTTTAGTAGTTATTGTATACTTGATTTGCATTCACTTGTGAACCTTTGCTACTAACCCCCGCCCTTGGAAAGCTGTGAGAATCCGAAGAGAGAGGCATACAATTATGTATGCACATGTGTGTTCTTTGATGACAGGATTGCAAGTACAGGGCATCGTCTTCCCTAAATTGGCAGGAGTGAGCATGCCCATAAATATTCATCTCAATGGTAAAGAGGGGAGGTAACATACAGATCCAAAACTCTAACCTAAGCCTAATCATCCTAATGTTGGATGAGTTTCAGTATGACTACCTTATCCAGATTTGTCTAGGTTGACAGAATTTGAATACCCTTTCTCTTGAGTTTGTGTGTGTTTTGCTTGATTATGCTTTCAGGTATTTTTGGATTATTGAGTGGTTTTCCATATTCTGTGATTTAATGGATTATAGTTGAATTAATGATTTAATTATATCCTAAGTTTATTTTAAATAATTAATTAAATTAAAATATTTGAATATTTTGATTTAATTAAATATTTAATTGAAAACTATATTGTATGTGCTTATATGATTAATTAAATAATTAAATATTTGGTTGCATGCATTATTGTGACATAAATATTTAATCTATTTAATTAAATATTTTATTAATTAAATGTGCATAGTTGTGTTGAAAAAGTATTTTCAAATTAAAATATCTCAACTTGTAATTAGGAGTCAAAGTTGAGTTGTAGCAATAAAAGATATTTTAATTATTTAATTTGGATTTATTTTCAATTTTGAGTGGAGTTAATTTAGGGATTGAATGGGGAGTTGTCATGAGGGTTTGCACAATTAGGGGAAGTTGATTCTCTTTAGGAGAATTATCCTCTCATTTCCCTCATAACAGGTTTTTGGCATTTTTCGGAGAGCTCTTGGTGTTTTTGCATTTTTGGAGAATTGGGGATTGTTGTGGTTGCTTGTGGGTTTGGAGATTTTGGGATTTCTCGGGTTGCATGTGTTTGGTTCTTCGTGGATCTCAGGTCTGTGGTTGAATCAGGATTAGAGGCTTTCGGGTTTTCTATCTTTCTCAAAAGTACAGTTCATCGGTTCTTGCATTGGATTCTAGGTAGTTTTTATTCCTCCATGTGTTTTTTTCAATTTTGTAAAATCTGGAGTTTATAATGGTTAGATGGATGCATGTTTGTTATTCTTGCTTCTAGAGGATTATTAGGGTTTTCTTATTTTTGGGTATCTAGAAAACCCATAGATTTGTATTTTCTACATTTTATCTAGACTTGGCATAGTAGGGAAGTGCTGGCAAAATTTCGAGGGGAAATTCACTATAGAACTCCTAGAAATCGAAAAATCAATCTGCCATATAGTTTATACTATAGAGAAAAGAATAAATAAATTTGCCCTTATAGATTCCTTGGAAAAAAATTAAATCAATTGTAAAATTGGAGTCTCTGTAAAAAAAAAATACAGACTGGTTGAAGACAAAAAAAATAGGAAAAGACAAAAAGAATAAACTCCTATTCTAATTTCCGCATTTTCAGAATTATTTAAAAAAAAAAAGCTTTCTTTTAAAAAAAAAAGGGAAAACATCATTATTAAAAAATTCTTTTAAAAAAAAATTAAAATCAAAAGAAAAATTTATGACCGCAGTGTAAGCGGATCCGAAAGTTTAATTTTTTTTTAAATTTTTTTGAAAAGTTGAATGGGGTGGTGGGACCCCATCCCCACCCCCCATGCACCGCGCGCTGCCCTCGGCAGCTGGGCGTACCCCAAGGGGAGGGCCCGCGCTGCCATAGGCAACACGGCCACCCCAAGGGGTAGCCTGCTGTAGGTGCAGCGACCCTCATTAGGCGGTGGACTTAGAGCCGCAAGGGTTTGGGGGGGCCCGCTCCCACTCCCCACTTTCAAATTTGTTTTTTTAATTTTATTTAATATTTTGTTTTATTTAAAATTTTTATTAAATGCATATTACTTTAAGTGTTATTTTAAATTTTTATTTTTATTTTTTTATATAAAGTACATAAAAATAAAATAAGATCATTAATATTTGATCTCAAACCATGTTGATTAATATTTAAAGTATTTTTAAGGTTTAATAAACATAGTTTTATTTATAGTGTTAATTTAATATGATTAATTGTTAAACTGTAGTTTAATACATTAATTATGAAATTGAAATAATATTTTGATTATTAAATTCAATTAAGTTATTAATATGTTTAATTAATTACTTTAGTAAGGAAGTAGTTGTTTGATTTTATTTGATATAGGGTTATTAATATTTTAATTAATACATGATTATTAATTCTAATTAATATAGAGATATTGGTTCCAATTAATAGACCTATCATTATTAATTACATTGTTTTAATGGATGTGAATCCCTCGATTAATTTGTATTAGGAAATATCACTGAATGGCTAATATATATAGTATAGTTAATTTGTAGTCATTTGAATTTACATTATATTAAGTCAAGATGTAATTAATGTCCGCTTCCAATTAGATTGATTCAACCCATGTAATGGTTATTTTTAATTAGTCTATTTAGGTGCTAGAGGTAGACCGAATGGGTTTAATTTCAATGTTATTTATTGTGTTGGATTTAATCGTGAAATTGGATCTATTAGTGAATGAATGAGGTTGTCGTATGTATATAGATGGTTTAAATAGATGGGAAACGTTATCCATGTATGTTTGTTTTTCAGTCTTTTAGGACATTTTGTTTTCTATGCGTCTGTATGGTTCTCTTGTGCTTGAATGTATTATTGTTGGGGGCATTAGTTGACCTAGGATGTATAAAGAGGCTGGGGGGAAATGTTTATCTTTTCTATTACTTTATGGCGTGTGTTCTATGCTATTGCCCTAAAATAACCATGATGACCCTTTCGATTATGTTATCTGCTAGTGTACCTATGTGATCGTTCCTGTTGTATGGGATACTAATTTGGGGTACACTAGGGTTGTGACCTATGCTAGATCTGTTAGGATCTTTGAGCCTAGGGTAGGTTACCTAGATGCATAGTAGGAGGTGGATTGCAATAAGTTTCATGTCCGTAAGAGACTACTGGATTGCTTATTGTGGAGTTTCTTTATAAGTGATAACTAAAGACATATTTGAGAGATTAAAATGAATTAATAAGATGTGTCCTCACCCATGCTTGAGTGCTAGTATATAGGCTAAGATGGTGTTGAGAAGATGTCAGTTGCCCTGCGAGGTATCTAACATAGTTAGTGGCCTTGTCAGTATGAGAGGACATTAGCTCCGTGTATGGTCACTTAGGTGCCGAAATCTATTGTGATTATCAGGGCTAAACTTAAGGGTAGACGTACATGATGACACTTTCCTTTACACATGCTAGATTTCCTATGTTGTCAGTTGCCTCTGGATTAGTGAGTCTTACCTTTTATGATGACTAGTACACCGAATTAGAGAGCTATCAGGATCCCTTTCTTAGAGGTTATACCTTGTTAGTTTTAGATAGACGATTGGGATCTGTTGTTATCTCCTCAGCACGGTGGGGTGGACCTTTGTGGTTCCACATAGATGGGTGGTAGTGATTCTTTATCCATTGAGATTCGACGTCCTTGTACTAGGTGCTTGATGGTTTCTTTGTAGATGAGCTCTTTATGTTCCTTCATCATTTATTATGTAATTTCAATATTGTAAATCTTGTATTAGAGTTTCGCATGTGATACCTAATCTAGAAATTGTAATACTAAGTAGTTTAGAGTGATTACCACATACCCTGCAACATGTGCAGTGGATGTGTGTTATGGTGGTTTCATGGTTATCCATGAGGTTTGTAATTATGGTTATGTAAGTTGTATTTGTTATGTTTAATCAGATGGAATCTTTTGTTATATTGTTAGTTGTGTTTTGCTTTAAGTAATTCAATGTCAAGGAACCCTTGAGTCGTGTAATCTATGTGAGTGTAAGATATGTTTATAAATGGTAATCGCTTCCGCATGAATGTATGTCTCTTTATGTTAACTTTTAAAAAAAAATTATTCAGCACACATAGTGACATGTTCTAGGTTAATCTCTCTTGGGTTCTCTGGCGGGGCGTTACGTGAACTCACCTTGTAGCTAGGAGAAGAAGGGTGAACTTCAGATCTAGCTTTGACTATCACAAAGTTGCCAAAATCAGAAATGGTTCTGGATCTAGCACTCAGATACCTATGACTCTAGACTATGAAAATATCATATCTAAAGGACTATGTCAAATACAGTCGACCTTGTCCAAGAAATTCAACCTAGTCTTGGAGACTCTAAATATGATGAAATCTATGAGGGATTTTCAACTAGTTCTAAAACTCACAAAATACAAATCCAAAACTCTGATAATATGTTCCTGTATGTAGAAAAGAAGGTTGGGGGGAGGGGTTTTCCTTAGTCAAACCCATGTATAGGAACCAACCTATAATTCAAATAAATGTAATTGAAAGAATTCTGACATGTAGCAAAGATTAGATCTAAACAATGGAGAATATCATACCATGTAGATGCGATTGTCTCTAATAATGTGATCAAGTTTGTTGTTGCAATAGCTTTGAATCAACACAAAAATCAAAAGGAAATCATGTAAGAAAAAACCTCATGTAGTAGATGTTGTAATTATCCTTATTGTTGAATTGAAAAAGATTATAAAAAGAAAGACTTGATGGATGAATGTAGATCTCCTTCCTTGATGTCAAACTCCTTTTCTTGACCTTCAATAGGGAAAAGAGCTAGATCTATGAAATGAAATGCCTTGTATGCTTGATAATAATTTCCTTCAATGGATGCTTGCTTGAACTTGAATCTCTTGAATGTACCATGAATGCATGATAGCATGTATGTGTGTGTGATATTCATGATGTGAAAATGAGAGGAATGTGTCTCCTTTTATACACATTTTGGGACTTAGATTTTCAAGGTTGGCCCCAATTAAGCACCTAAGAGAAACAAACCTACATTAGGCCCAAAACCTATTAAAATGAAATCCCTATGAGAGGGCCAAACTAGGTTGACCTTGTCCAGGACAAGGCTGACTTGATTTAACCTACTCTAGGAAAAGTTTTCCTAGGACCTAGGGTTGTGTGCCAAGAAGCAGACTTGAAAACCTCAGTCTACCGGTAAATTAGGGAAAATACCGAAATCCAAAATGCATGTAAAGGACCTAGGTATAAAATTAATCATGTGAATGGATGGAAAAAGGGAAAATATGCGTAGAAATTAGAGACAAAGTCAATTTTGAAGGAGGAGGACCTATTTTTGAATTAAGTATGCATTTAGGTACAATATGAGGTCCTACCATAAGAAACACACTAAAGTATGCTAACAATGGTCCAATAATAAACAAAAATTAAGTGATTACTTTTTAGGATGGTACATTTATCCCCCACTTTATTGGGAGTATGAGACAAACTCATGCTCATGGTGAAGGAAGAGAAATAAGAATGAAGAGGGAGAGATGACAGATGAATTGAAAACAAATAAGACATCACTAAGTTTAATGACATAAGCCCCAAACCAATGATCTTAATTCCATATCCATGCACAAGGGAAAAAAAATAAATAAAAAAGGAAAAGGAAGAAGTAAAGACAAAAGACACAAAAAGGGTTAGTACTAAAAACCAAACTCCAAATCAACTAGTGAAAGAGACCTTGATCAAAAATATGTCATCCACTAATGTAATGTCTAGAAAGTTATTTCAAAAGCACAAGTGATCACATATGAATAAAAAGAGAATCACCAAATATGATATCAACCCAATGGTCTAACTTACTAGCATAAAAATGATATGAGAGAGAGAGAGAGAGAGAGAGAGAGAGAGAGAGAGAGAGAGAGAGAGATATATTATGCCAGTTAANGATATGAGAGAGAGAGAGAGAGAGAGAGAGAGAGAGAGAGAGAGAGAGAGAGAGTTATATTATGCCAGTTAACTCTACCTTGAGAAATTTGTGCCTATTGGTGGCTTGAAAATGTCTTTGCACATAGAGCGGATTGAAAAATGTTTTGTGCATGGAGTGTCTTGAATTTTTTTTTGCACACAGAGCGGATTTAGGAAGACCAAGCCTATGGAAACCATCATCTCCATATGTATCCATGACTAGGGATTAGTCTTATGGAAATTTTGTATGAATACATGTCTAGGGATTAGTCTTATGGAAAATCCATGTAAACCTATGAAAATTGACCAGTCTATGGATCAAAGAACAAAAACAACATGTAATGTATAAGGGAGGTCATGTGTATGCCCCACTTCTTATGATGGAAACGTAGGAGATATCATAAGGAAGATAATCAAGGATACCTACTTCCAACAATAAGAAGATATCTTTAAAAAAACAATGTATTCCATGAACTTAGCCAAGAGTGATCACCCTTATGATCTAAGAAAATAGATAATCGTGAAAGGATATTCCACTTATGGGAAGGAAGAGATCTTGGTGGAAATAAATATACCTTCAAGAGGAGTTATTGAACAAAGATAACATCTTTAAGACAAAGAGGGGGAGGAGAACAAGAATGCACCCATTTATCCCCCTATTGCTAGGTGAAAAAAGGATTCTTGATGAAGGATGAAATACTTTTAAATGGATAGTAAGGGAAATTTTTTATAATGAACATAGTTTTGAAAATAAAGAAGAGATTGTGATCAAGGATACACACCTCTTGTATAGGAGATAATCTTGAATCATAACTAATAAGTCTTTATAAGAAAAGAACATCACATGATAAACAAATGACACTGTACTAAGGAAAATAGATCCTTAGAGAAGAGATAAAAAATAATATACAAGCAACCTTTCCACCCAAGTGTGAAGGAAAGACATAATATAACACACCCTTAATGATAATTACTTCATAATATATATACAATTCCAAAAAAAATAAGTTGCAAACCAAAGAAAACTCCTAATGTAAAACATACATATTTACGCTAGAAAATACATCACATATAAAGAGATCAAGTCATCAAGGAAAGAAATGAAAGGATGAGAATGATTATTAAATGATAGACATTCCCTTAGAGGCATGAAAAATATTGTTAAAAAAATGTTAGGATCTTGTGTGAAACGCTCATGCCAAAAATAATGTACCATTATGAAATAATAGAAAATCCAAGGAGATGAAAAAGAAGGAAAATAAGGATGCCACCTTATGTCTACTTAGTGGTCAACCCAATTATACAAGATATGCACTTCCAAGTAAGGAAGAGGATAGAAATCCCATGAAGGAGAAATATCCTAAACAACTAGTCCATACATGGGAGGACATTGTAATATAAAAGAGATGAACAACAAAGAGATAATAGATCCTAAGAAAGGAGAAAGATAAATCCAATATATGCCCTAAGAGTTAGATCTTTGATGATAGAAAAACACGTTCAAGCATAAATTTTCAACTTGTGTGAAGGAAAAAAATTCATGCAAGAGAAGACATCATACTATAAAAGATGCAAAGTCACTAGGGATATTGGATGCATTGAAAAGAAATATAAAGGATAAGGGAAAACACTTTAAGATCCCTAAGTGGTTTCTCATGTATAAATCTATTCCCCTACAAGAAAACATAAGGTTACAACTCAGGATGTCAATATCCTTATGTAAAAAAACAAATGCATACCAGCAAGGATGTCAATGTATAAAAGAAACATGCTAACAAAGAGATAAAAATTGATCCTTAAAAGAAGGAAGAAATAATGATCCCTTGCCCCCCAATGTAGATAGAAAGAGAGATTAAATCCTATTATGATGCCCTTAGAGAACATTATGAAAATAATGTTGCATAATGGAAAGCAACATAATAGGAAATGAATGGATAAGGTATTTCTCTTAGATGAATAAAATGTATAATACCCGGTGTTAAAAGAAGAAGATGTCTATCGATTAAATCTTGGACAAATTGTTTAAACTCAAACCAATCACAAAGAGAATTCCTATTAGAGTAATGAAAGAAACATGAAAATTCACCATTAATGCGGTTGTGAGAGTTTGGATGGAATCTATAAGGAAATATTATCCTAGAATTATACTTGATAGTAAGAAAGATTCATCTAGCCAAATATTTAGAGTCATCATAAGGTGAAGGATTAGGAGATGGTGCTGGAAAGAGAACATCAAGAGGCAGTGTCGGTTGAGAGACATTAGCTTGAGACACATGATACTCTTTAGAAGGATTAGGAGGCGATTTGGTGATATGGTCACTAAATCCTTGATCATGTTGGATAGATTGTGATGTAATATTTTGAGGTTGATGAGTGGAAGGAAGAGAAGTACAAATGTCTTCTCTAGGAAGTTCATAATCCTTAATATCTTTAGGTTTATAGGAAGAAGGATCATTATCCCTTATTTTTGGAGTGAAATCATATAGAAAATGTCTAACATTCGAATCATGAATAATGCTTTGAATTTTTTGACAAGAATCACAAACATTATTTTTCATAGGATTACTAGGAGCACATGGGCCTCACTTAGTGAGCTTGAATCATAGAATGTGCATTTGTAGCATAATAAAGAATCCCCCTATATTCAAAAAATATTTCCCCAAACTCTATTTTTATCACCCCCTCCAATAACCCTCCAATACCCCCACACCTATTTTCCTATATAAACCCCGACCCAAAAAAACCCCCTCCCCCCTATTTAGGCAATATATTTCCCCTTTTTTTCCCATTTTAAACCCCCAACATGAACACACGTGATAGTGTATTGTCCCTTCAGTGAAAACCCTATGACTAGGAGCTATATTTTGAGGGATAAGATTAGGGAGATTAGAATTAGGTTCATTAATAAATTCCCTTATGTTATCTATATAGTCCATGCATTTAGTTAAATTATGAAGAAGAAACACACATAAAACATTGATAACATTTTTGAAAAATGCCTTATAATGAAGAGATATATTGGTTATCCTTATTATGTCATATGCAAGAACACCATGAAGGAATACAAATGTAACAAAATAAAAAATGCTTGAATTCACTCTATGTGTTTGAAAAAGAGATGTTATAAGAAAGGAAATGGCATAAGTATTTGCACATGAATCCAATTTAGAGAGTTCCATGTTAACAATACAAAAATAGATCTCGAAATAGGAATGTGGTAAAGATAGGATCTACTATGATGTAAAAGAAAGAGAAATCAATGCACACAAATAAGATATAACTACTAAATCAGAAAGTATAATGCATGAAAAAAAGGGGTTTGCCAAAATATGATGTTGAAAATGGTGATCAAAGATAGGCCACCAAGTTTCACATACATTGGAATACAAAGCTCCCAGAAAAGTGAATCCGGTTAGCACAACCAAAAGAGTAAGGGTACAAATTTGTGATCCAAACAATGTGGAGTTTTTTGGATTCCTTATGATAGAGATGACAACGATATGTAAATCTAATAAATGATTAAGAAATAGGAGTAATGAACTCACCTTGAAGCTAGGAGAAGAAGGGTGAACTTGAAATCTATCTTTGATTGTCATAGACATATTAGAATTAGAAATGGTTTTGGATCTAAAACTCAGATAATTGTAACTCCAAATTGTGAAAATATCAGATCCAAAGGAATATGTCAAACAAAGTCAACCTTGTACAATAAAGTAGACCTAGTCCTAGAGACTCCAAATATGATGAAATATGTGAAGGATCTACAACTGGTTCTAAAACTCCTAAAATTCAGATCTAAAACTCCAAGAATCTATTCCTACACACAGAAAAGAAGGGAAAGAAGGTTGGGGGGAGGGGTTTTCCTTAGTCAAACCTTTGTATAGGAATCAAACTTGAATTTAAATAAATGTAATTGAAATAATGTTTGCATGCAAAAGAGGTTAGATCTAAACAATGGAGAATATCATACCATGTAGATGTAATTATCTCTCAGAATGTAATCAAGTATGTTGATGCAATAGATTTGACTTTAAAAAAAAAAACCAAAAGGAAATCATGTAAGACAAAATCTCATATATTAGATGTTTTAATTTTGCTTATTGTTATTCACCCCTAAAGTATTAATCAAACGACGTGATCATTTAATCAGACAGGACATGATGCAAATTTATAGGATATGATGCAATTACTGTACAAAAATTAGTAATTATTGACATGGAAGAATGACACAATAGTGATGAATGATGAAGATCAAATGCGCAATTTAGAAGACATGTTAAAAAAAAGGGAGCCATAGGCATTGACCATTTTTAAGTGTCTACATTTTGTCCCTCTTCTATACAATTCCATTTTGAGTGTTGTTACAAAGAAAACTAACAGATCATGCCCCAGTAGACTAGAGGAATAGAGGTAGGATGCTAGAGGAATAGAGGTAGGATGGCCCCTATAAAAATTGGGTGGAAATGTAACATGAGGAAATTTTTTCAAAAAAATAAAATATTGCTAGGATTAATTGACGAAATGTTAGTAAAAAGCAGAAATTAGGTGAAGAAGAGTTATTAATGATGAAAACCTTGCTTTCATAAGTTCACTTTATCTTTAGATATATTTATTTATTGTGGAAAAATAGATGCATCACACCATGACACAAAAATATAGGAAGATAGTTCAATCCCTTTGTATAAAAATAGACATTGTAGACAAGGGATGTTTCCATCCATCCTGAAGCATTGGACATACTTGCCCTAAAAGTTCATGAAAAACACCCTACAAATAGAAGACAAAAATAAAATACCATGAACCATCCCAACCACTCTCATCACTCAATGATATCCTTGAGTAGAATGGGAATATGACCAAAGATAAATGAACAAAATATGATACTTGCTAAACCAAGTAAGTCAACAATCATTCTAATCTTGTTGTCAAAGCTGATAGTTTTTTTTATATGACGATGTCTAGTTTCAAGAATGAAGTACCTCGTCTAAGATAGATATTGTCTAGTTTCAAGTATACCACACCCCGTATAAGATAAATGATAAGTTGATAAAGGAAAAATTGATGTTGATTGATTGATAGGACACATTTGATTTGACTGATTATTGACTTGAATGGATAGTTTATCTGCTGATGTGTGATTTCGTTAAGCACAATGTTTTACATATTTTCAAATTTGTGTCTGTTCCGATGTTTGTCTTATTGCTAGAATTGATTTAATGATGAAATTAAAATGACTAATTGTTTTTTGGATTTTGATCATTTTAATTTTTTTTTTACAATTTTTAGGGATATTTGATTTTTTTAAATCTTTCTTCAGGACAATTTTATAATGTTTTTAATTTTTTTAGGACATTCTTTGTTTTTTTAAAAATTATCTAGGAATTTACATGATTTTTAATGATTTTTTAAGACTTTATGTGATTTTTACAGATTTTTTTAGGACTTTAATGTGCAATCAAGTTATATTGAATTGCCCCTAGTGTCTAGAAAAGGTAGGGACATTATAAATGGATGAATGAACTATTAGATAGATGAAGGACATAGATATATTAATATGGCATTGGAGCTATTTTGGTTGCCAAGGACTATCCAGGAAATGAGAGACCATGCATTTTAAAAGGTAAGGGATTGGACATGATAAGATAGGGTAATGATATGCTACATTGATAGGCATGCGATACATATGAGTATGCACGTCAAGAGGTTTTTGAAAATAAGTTTTTATTTTTACATCCTTATTTTATACCAAGACCAAGAGAGGGATTTGAATAGGACAAAGATATGATATGGATGGGCTAATAAAGATGAAGAATGGACAAGATAAAGGTTGTGATAATATAGGAAATATTAACTAAAAGAGATGAGGATAAGGTAAGTGATATGGACTAAAGGGATGTGGAGAACATGAAGCAGATATGATGCAAATGCTTATGAAGAACCCTATCCTTGTCAAGATAAAAAAATGGAATAAGAAAATATGGATGTCAATAAGATAATGGATATGAGGGATATAGGATAATGGAGGAAATGATTTGGGCATGATATAGTAGGATAACATGGATGAAACCTTTCCTCAAGTATGGAATGCAAGAAGTTCAAGGAATACACATGACACTTGTTTGCTAGGTTTTATCATGTTACTTGCCTAAGGTGCCTATTTCCTAGGTTTTCACTAGTGGATGAGTTATTTCTCTTTACTTTTATATTCTTTTTTTTTTGTCACCAAGACACCTATTTTCTAGGTTTTCATCATGGAAATGATTTTTTTCTTTTTTTTGACATTTTGACAATTTAGGAAGACAATGGATAGATGATAAAATATGGATGAAGGAATCACACATCTTGTTCTTTGGATGGTGATCTTAAAATAAATTCAATAATGGACCATAGCTATTGATGGTATTCTCAAAGACGTTGGTAAGTTAATGATAAAGGGAGATGAAATGGATGTTTGGATGAGACAGGATAAGGATTTAAGCCAAGGATTGTATAGGATTGATAAAAGGATGGAAATAGGTATTGGATAATGGAGGGAGTTTAGGAAGAACTTATTTTGAGTGGATCAAAATGTGGGAAAGATCAACATTGGAACAAACCTTGAGGGGTAATGGAGTGATGGAGGACAAGAAAATTTTGGATTTTAGAATTTTAATGGAGGAGTAGATGTGGATTTCGGGACATAAAGACCCAAAATAGATTTGGAAGGTGGGAGACATTTAGATAGTAAGATAGTAATTTTAGATGCTAATTTGGATTTTTATTTGAGACACTTTGCTTCAAGGAGCAGCTTGGGAATCTAGATGGGTTTTTTATTTTTCATTCTTTTGTGGGCCCTTGGAACAAATTGCTTATACAAGGGACTTGAGAATTCATATAGATTTTGAATTTTATTTTCTCTCAATGGGCCTTTGTGGTCATTTAGATATTTATTTTTTCTTTTGCATCATATTTTTCTTTGTTTTTACATGTCAATTAGATTGGACATGTTGATCGTGGGTTATATGTTGATTACTTGACCTATAGGCTTTATGCTTGGAATCCAAATTACTTGGAAAAGGAACGGGGCTCATGGATGTATACATATGATAATTATAGGCCTTTTGGATGTGTGGAAAGTTCTCCAAGATGTGTGCCTTTTCTACTCTTGATTTATGATAGGATAAGTGAATTTTAAGCTAGTGGATGGAGGAATATATGGATCTAAGATAGATGGAATGGATGAAGGAGAAGGTGTGTTTGGATTTAATTTTTTTAGGGATATGAACATCTTGAGAATAACATATGTAACTAAGTACATGACCATTAGAACTTTATTTGATGTGGAAGGGTTCTAATATACCTCTTTAATGGAGGTTTAGCCCTTTGGCTTGATAATGCCTTTGAGTAGTAGGATACTTTCTAAAAGACTTGAGTCCATTTTGAGGTGGATATGACATGGAAGAAATAATAGGATCATAAAGTATACTTGACATGATAAACATAGATGAACCCATTTGACATGCAAGGGGTTCATGAACAACTTGTGCAGGGGTGCTCAAATCATGAGGGGAACTAGGAGGAATCATGGGATCTTGAGGTGGAATAGGAACAATGACAAGATTACGTGGTAGTATAGGATCGTGTGTTGAACATAGAGGATTAGGACATAAAAATGAAGGGATGGTAAGATCACGAGGAGGATTCTGAAGGGATAGTGGAATCTTGTAGTGGATATGAAGGTGAAGGGATACTTTAATGTTTTTGATTGAGGTTAAAATAGTTTTTGAAGGGAACCGTAACCCTTTACATTAGAAGAAAAGAAAGGAAAGATAACAACACAGAAAAAAGGAATAGCTAGGGGAAAAATGAGACATTAGAAACCCGCCAGCACAACCAACCAGAAAAAGATACAAAATAGACAAAAACACACGAAAATGAGAAATAACACAACTAAGCCACTTTTTCCATAATCTCTACTGTGTCTACCATCAATAAATCATATTGCTGGATGGAATCCCTGAGATCCTTGATTTCCTTAGTGTTGACAACTTTCTTCTTTTTAGCACTTTCCCTAGTGCGAGAGTCTGAGCTTGTAGAGTTGGGGTCTTTAGCAACATCATCATCCATGACAATGGGAGTAGGGTTCCCTTCTAGCATAGAGAGATGAGCCCTCAAGTTACTGTTAGTCACCTTCATGCCCTCAAATTTATTCTTCATAATTCTACTGAGTGTGTCTTTGATGCTCTAGATATGGCTAGAGGTAGTCTGCAAGCAGAAATTGACCACTGCATTTATCCTTAGTTCAAGCTTCTCCATCAGCCTTTTATCACCATCTTCTGCCTGTGGTCTAAGCTTCATTCCTACCAGTATGTGTGGGCTTGGCGAGAAGCAGTGCAATTTTTTTCACTCAGTCCTTGAGCTCAGAGTATTTTATACTGATGTCTTTGATTTCTTCAAACATCTAGGAATTCATCTGTATATCTGTCTCATCACACTCTTTGACCACCTGCATAACCCTTATGTTCTCTTGGCTCTTCTCAATTGCATTCTCCTGCTACCCCAAGAATCCACCTTACCTTTGAGCTTCTTGTCACTTCCCTCTTCCTTATTCTCTTCAATCTTCTCAGAGATATCCCTAGAGTTTGTTCCCTCCTTAGACGACGTATTTTCATAGTTCACCAGAATAGGGGAATTATGGGGAATGATAGGAATCTTAGTGTGAGCCTTAGGAATTGGGATCTCTTTTTCATCCTTCTCAAGGGAGATATCCCTCACTTTATTAGTCACTTTGTTTCTAGTTTCCTCAAGGGCATAGTTGTCCTCAGGGCCTTCAGTATCCATATCTTCAGAATTGGCATTGCTGGCTTTGTCACTTCCCATTTCTGGAGAGGAATCACTGACATTATCCTAAAGGTCCTGATCCTCATCATCATGATAGTCACTGATGTTTTTATCCTCATCTTGGACATCCATGTTGTCTTCTATTTCCATGCCAAACTCCTTAGAGAGGAATTTAGCCGCTTCACCCATGTCAATATTTTTAGCTTCCTCCTTAAATCCAGTTTCATCATCAATGTCCATACTAGTCTCCCCCATTAGAATTTTGGCCGCTTTAGTCAAGTCTTTAGTGGAATTTTCCTTATTTTTCTTTATAGGAGTGTTATTGTCATTCATTAAGGGTCTTTTACCCTTCTTCTCCTTATTCTTACCAGAGACCGGGGTGCAATCCTAGAGCTTAAATTTAGCATATTCATAGATGAGAAGAATAAGCCCATCATGAAGAATGGGCTTCTCAGAGCTTTTTCTATTTTCCATAATGTTAGTACCAAGAGACTGGAGAAGGAGATATGGGAAATAAATTTTCCTCTTATAGAAAAAATGATTCACAAGCATAAAATGGAAGTTATAAACCCTAGTATAATGACCCTCGAGCATAAAATATTGCATAAGGGCTTTAAAAAGTTTATCCTAGAGAAGCTTCATATGATTGTAAAGAAAAAAATCCCTAGCTTGTTTCATGAGGAGGGCTCTTTCTAATGAGCCATAACTGATTGAATGTTTGAATATGTTAAGTTGATCACCGAAATACAGAAAGATAATGCAAGAAATTAAATCAGTTAATGGATTGTATTGTCATTGATGTCAAATTGATATAATCTGATTGGTTATATACAAAGTGTTAAAGACTTCAAACAATTAGAAAGATAAAGATTATGCTTTCAGTAATGCATAAAAGATCAGTATTCACTAAGTTACTATAAACACCGACGGGCAGTGTACCCCGACGGATAGGGGTAAGTGCAAGAAGTTGAGTGCCAATTCCGCGGAAGTCTTGTGGGCTTGCAAACTACCGCTAGAAACGGGCACCCGTTTTGAAAAAAACGGGCACCCGTCTTAGGCTCGGACACCCGATCCAAAATTCAAAAAATGGGTACCCATTTTTTTTCAAAACGGGTGCCCGTTTTTAAAA
>MU225376.1:1649831-1689802 GCA_018584345.1 Thuja plicata
GATCCATGTGCTTTAAATCTTCAAAAGGCAAGATCAAAGGGCTATGATTAAGAGGCAAAAAAAGCCCACCACTTAGGAAGATGTAGAGAAAAAAAGATTTTTATTTATTTTTTATTTGATTTATTTCCTTTTTTTTTATCAAAAAGAGAGCTTTAAGTGGGGATTTATTTATTTAAAATAGGAATTTTCTTTTAATTAAATAAGATAAGATTATTTAATTAAAAGAGAGATATTAAATAAATAAGATAAAATCATTTAATTAAAGGGGGATATTTTAATTAAATAAGATTATTTCATTTAAAAGATATTTTCTTTTATTTAAATAAGATTATTTCATTTAATAAAAAGAGATGTTTTCTTTTAATTAAATAATATTATTGAAAAAAAGATCAAACCTTAGGAAATATTGAAATAATTAAATTAATTATGATTTGATCAAGGAAATTGATTTGAATTGAAAATGTTGTAAAGCATTGATTCAAGAATTTGATAAATTGATAAAATGATAAATGGGGCCCATAGTCTACGCGACCATTTTAGGGAGCATACATTTGCCCCTCTTTGACTAATGTGTGATCATTCTGGGAACACATGTAGTCAAAGAATGCAGTTGAAGTGTGAGATCGATTTGGGATCACAGAACAACACAGATATCAACACCATTGTAAATAAGTAATTGACATCAGAACAAAGATAAGCCGATTGAAAAAGAGACAAGGTCAACACCGTTGTAAATAAGTAATTGACATGTCCGAGATAAGAATCTCAAGCAAGGTTGATATGATTGATAAAGTTGAATCAAGGATTGAAGTTTGATAGGTACTTCCCCCTCGTGATGAAAATTGAAATGAGATAGAGGAGAAACAACAAATTGATAAATTTGATCAAATTAAACTAAAGATAAGGTTCTTGATGTAAGATAAAAGATATAAGGATCAAAGAACCAAGGTAGATCATCAAGCATGAAAGATTATGCCCCAAGGTTGAATTAAAAGAAATAAGTGGGGTGAAATCAAATTGAAGGTAGAAGTTTGGAAGAGGTGGAAAGAAATGGAGAGAAGAAAGAGAATTTGCTTTAAGAAAAAGAATGCCCCAAAATCAATCAACTGTTTAAGATAGAAAATTTTGATTAAGATCATGAAAGAAGATAAGGAAATGAAGATGAGAACGTGATCACAGTTGATTGAAAATCCACAAGAAAGATGAAGGAAAACATCTCAAACTCATAATGCAGCCTAAAAATGCAAACTAACTTGAGGTCTAACAATGTAAGCTACATGAAAATGCAAAGGTGTACTTGCAATAGATCAACTGTAACATAGGACTTTGTGTTCATCATTCATGAGAGAATGTTAAGGAACTTATTTTCATCATTGGGCTATTATTAACGGACATCAAAAAATCACACAATCATCACTAGTCACAAGCGCAACTATGAATATATGAATGTGATTTACATCGGATTGGAATGTGGAAAGATTCTAACATAAGCATCAAAGACATAAAGGTCAAGATGACTGTGATGTTAGCTTACCCAATTTAATGTAGCAAAACCATGCTCATATCAAGGCATACATGCCAGGATGACCAGCAGAATAGTTGTGCAAAAATAGTCAAGCATAAAGAAAATAAAAACATGCCTCATGCCCCAAGTCCTCTAGCTATGCATCATGGAGAAACTTATTAGACAAGGACACTCAACAAAAATCAATAACAATCAACACACAAAGAAAAGATCATGACATAGCTCAAGCATTAAGTATTGTATTTAATAATTTAAGTGTATTAACTGATACTGGGTTCTGAGGATAAGGATCGAATGCTTGCAAGCAGGTAAGATCACATGATAAAATTGGGTAAGACCAAACTGATAAGTTTTGAAAAACACTCGATGTCAGGGGTTGTATTGAAAAATACAGTTTGGGTGGTGTTGAAAAATACCGTTTGGGAGGTGTCCTAAAGACTAACGCATCCAAGAGACCAAAGCTAACATAGTTATGCCCCCTAGACAAAGAAAAAAACTAATTCCAGACTGAGGCAACAAGGACAAGGCATGATGGAGAAAGGCTAAGTGTCAAGGACACGCGCTAAGAAACAGGGGTGCAAAGGCCTCAAGTAGCGCCCATTTCCAGGTTTTCACCACTTGAATTTTATTACAATTTTTTCATTTTTTTCTTCTTTTTTTTCAGGACTTTTTAATAATTTTTTTTTGAATTTTTGCTACCAAGGCGCCTATTTCCAGGTTTTCACCAAGGCACTTTTTCTATTTTTTTGAATTTTTTGAATTTTTTAAATTTTTTGTATTTTTGGAATATAAATTTTTTTTGAAGATACATCAAAGTGACTATTGCTAGGTTTTTACTAAGATGATCATTTTTTTAGGACATTTTTTAATTTTTAGAATTTTTGACAATATATCATTTTTTTTGGGTTTTTTCAGGATCAATAATTATGTACAAAGGATGCCCCTAGACAGAATGGGCATCATGGATAGAACTTCTTCAGGTGCAAGACATTGATAGGATTAGGGAGCTTCTCTCCCATGGCTGTAGACAGTAAATAAGCACCTGACCCAAAAGATATTGTGATGATGTAAGGTCCAAGCCAATTAGGTTCAATTTTTCCCTTTTGATCTCTATGCTGTTGATTCTTAGGATTTTCATGTAGGACAAGATCCCCCACTTGGAATTCTCTAGGGTGAACCTTTTTGTTGAAGGCTTTGGACATGCGCTTTTGATAAACCCTCATATGGTCAAATGATGCTTGACATTTCTCATCTAGAAGTTCTAACTCTTGAAGTCTCATGACACGGTAGCCTTCATCTATAACTAGACCTTTGAGGGAAACTCTTAGTGAAGGAATCTCAACCTCCAAAGGTAACATTGTTTCAGTGCCAAAAAATGTGTACTAAAAATGTGTCACACTTCTATAAATCATTATATCCAAGATCACTCAAGAATGAGGTCTCAAATGGTGACTCATAGCTCTCTATTCATGGAGTGCAAAGGTGTGTGATGGAGACCCTCAGATTGACCTAGTTTATGCCCCTACAAGTACACCATAAAATGAGAGATTCTATATGATAATGCATGATTTTGTCTATATGATAATGGAATTAATCTATATGATAACAATGCATCATTATTCTATGAAAGGAAATATGAATGCAAAATTAATCTATGAAAGAAAATACGAGTTTAATCTAAAATGCGAATGCAAAATTAATCTAAAATATGAATTGCCATGAATGCATGAGAGAAGAAGACAAGAAGAGAGAAGTTGCAATATCCAAGCTCAAGTGCTCAAATTCTCCTCCAAAATTTCTCTCCAATCCTACAACATAACAATAAAATAAAGAATGTGTGTGTTTTTTTATTATCATAATTATGCAAATGAGAAGGAGAGGCTTCCTTATAAAGAGCAATGGACGGTGGAGATTAAGAGGTAAAAAAAAGAAAATAAAGCAATGGTGGAGATTAAATCTTGGTTGATCCATGTGCTTTAAATTTTCAAAAGGAAAGATCAAAGGGCTATGATTAAGAGGCAAAAAAATCCCATCACTTAGGAAGATGTAGAGAAAAAAGGATTTTTATTTGTTTATTATTTGATTTATTTCTTTTTTTTCAAAAAGAGAGCTTTAAGTGGGGATTTTATTTATTTAAAAGAGGAATTTTCTTTTAATTAAATAAGATAAGATTATTTAATTAAAACATAGATATTAATTAAATAAGGTAAAATCATTTAATTAAAAGGGGATATTTTAATTAAATAAGATTATTTCATTTAAGAGATATTTTCTTTTATTTAAATAAGATTATTTCATTTAATAAAAAGAGATTTTTTCTTTTAATTAAATAATATTATTGAAAAAAAGATCAAACCTTAAGAAATATTGAAATAATTAAATTAATTACGATTTGATCAAGGAAATTGATTTGAATTGAAAATGTTGCAAAGCATTGATTCGGGAATTTGAGAAATTGATAAAATGATAAATGGGGCCCATAGTCGAGGCGACCATTTTAGGGTGCATACAGATACATCTATCCAGTAAAGGGATTAAAGGTTGGAGAAGGTACTCTGCAAGAAAAAAATCTAAGCTATAAGAGTTTACCAAGAGCCAGACATTTGAATTGGTTATAGAAAAAAAGATATGTGAGAGATTGATGAAATACAACTTGATATATTTCATATTGTATTAGAAATAATATAGTGTGATAATGTAGTGTGATGCCATCAATGCCAAAGGGAGAGATTGATGAACCATAACTAATTGAATGTTTGAAGATGTTAAGTTGATCACCAAAATGCAGAAAGATAATGTAAGACATTAAATCAGTTAATGGATTGTATAGTCATTGATGTCAACTTGATATAATATGATTGGTTATATACAAAGTGTCAAAGAATTCAGAGAATCAGAAAGATAAATATTATGCTTTCAGTAATGCATAAAAGATCAGTATTCACTAAATGACTACAAACACCGATGGACAGTGCACCCCAACGGACAGAGAAACCCGAGATTAAAGTCACAGTGTTGCCTGAGAAAGAAACCCGACAAGCATTACCGACGAGTAGAATCACAAGCATTACCAACAAGTAGAACTTCACAGTGATGCTTGATGGACAGACAACCCCAACGGACAGATAATCCCGATGGAGATGCCTGAGGAGAACTAAAGTGTTGACCGAAGCTAACAAGAGTTAAAACACCAAAAGGAACTGAAGTTCAAAAATGACAAAACACTTAGCTGGCAAGAGCTAAAGATAGAGTTAACTAGTTGTTAACATTGTTTTCATCAATAAGTTAAAGCTAGAGATAAGAGAAAGATTTAAAGCTATTTTATTCCAGTTGTCAAGGAGAAATCTATGGGATAAAATTGAAGAGAAGATTTAAAGCATGATTGGATAGAATTGTGGATCATGCTAAGAACAAGAAAGTCAAGAACTTATAAATGGTGATATAAAGAGACAATCTAATTCATTATGATTTAGGGGAGTGGATATAGAAGAGGATGCTGAAGAGAAATGATAAAGAACAACTTCATATAGTTCTAATCAATCAAGCTGAAGAACATAGCTATATTTCTATGGACACCGAGTAGTAGAGAAGCACATCATCACTGAGTAGAAAGAAGTGGAGCAAAGGTATTGAAAAGATACATTGATCAGAAAGGTATAATGAGATTACAATAGATCTAAAAATATGCAATTCTATAGTTGTATATGTGAACAGATCATTTACTATTTCAATTTAACCATTGGATCATAAAGTCTCTTAACCGAGCAGGACTTAACAATCCTTTCTATATTGAGATGCATCCCAAGGAGTATCAAAAAGTTTTATCATGAAGATAACATGAGATGCCAGATGCCATTTGACAAAATACACTGGGTTTGGTCATAGAAGGTAGCATAGAGATGCCAGATATCAAGTGACAAACTATTCTATTTAAATCCTCTAACAAGGTCACACCTAACAATGTGTTTGTAACCTTTAATAGGGTTGGCTATTCACTGAGCTCATTTCAAAAGAGTGAAAAATTTGGGTTACTGGTCCCAAGTGGTTTTTGCCTTAACAGGGTTTCCACGTTAAAAATCCATGTGTCAATGTGTTTATGAGTCATTACTTTAGTGTTTTGCATAACACATAACTAATCTAGATTGATCGATATACACTAAGTCATTTACTGTATTTCGGTAAATGAAAGACTGCTAATTGGTAAATAGTAAGAATAAAATTTAACAAGTGAACTCCGAGCAATAGTTATTTGTTAAGATTATTTGAAGGAATTCATCTTATAGGACTGAAGATAACTAGAGTCTTAATATTGTGGTACTAAGTTTTTGGGTTGATTTATTGGAATATTTTTGAGGCCACTGATTCACCCCTCCTCTCAGTTATTCTAACATCTTTCACTAAGAGTCTTAGGGTACATTCTAGCCACATTCTGGGCCATAACCCTACCTCTATAGTACTTCAAACCAGACATATCTAAGCCAGTAATCTCATAAATAAGCTTCTTAGTTACACAAAAAAACTTACTACATAGGGTAACTTTACCGTTATCCCAACTATCAACAAACTCTTTGGAGATGTCTTTATCATATCCATGTAATCTCTCCATGTAAGAATTGACCCCACCCTCCTTGATCTTTTCCCAGACTTTAACTTCTTTCTTCCACTTACAAACTATTGGCTCTTCCCGTTTCAGTTTACCACCCATTTTAACAGGAAACCAGACTCCAGACTTTAGCACATGAGAATTACCAAAAATGCAGAAAAAAATGCAAAGCAAGAGAATTATGATAACAATCATCACTTTAAAGGAATTGACAACCCAATTCCCATAATTTTATTTATTAATGCACTGTCCTTGGAGTGTGTGAGGTGCTTACATAAGGCAATTACACAAATTATCCTTTCTTATAATCATAATTAGTAACTGATCTAGGATTTTGGTGGATTTGGTTGTACCTTATGAGACTAAGGAATTCATTATTCAAGCCTTGATTATCTTTCCATCATCTGACATCATCACTATAAGCTCCCACATTTTCCAGGTTGTCAGCCACAATGTTCGATTCTCTAAACGCATGGGTGACATGTGTATCCTCAAAGTTTGATAAGATCCTTTTAATCTAGGTTATGATGTGACTCATGTTCCATGATGGTTTATTATTACCATTTATGCAGTTGACTGTATTCATGGAATCACCTTCCACCCACAACTTAGAGCAATTCTGACTTTTAGCAAGATTGCAAGCGTAAAGGGCAGCCATAGCCTCAACAACATGGCTAGTTTGGGAGCCAATAGGTATAGAAGTAGCAGCCATACAATAACCTTGAGAATTTCTAACAATGGTCTCACATCTAGCAATGTCAGGGTTACCTTTTGTTGATCCATCAAAATTAACTTTGTGCCAGCCAGGAGGAGGAGAGTTCCAAACAACTCCTTCACAATTACTGGAAATAGACTTAGCAATAGAAGAGAAGCTCCAGTGATTAATGATGTTCTTGTTAGAAATGCCTTCCATAAATTTAGGCCTTATTTCACAAGCCAGTTTGATGTTTTCAACAATACTTCTTATAGCTTTAGAGCCAATCAGCAAAGGCGTATAATTATAGTTTCTTAAGATCTTGTTGTTTCTTTCTTTCCAAATCCTCCAAATAACATGGGGGGCAGTGTAACTCCAAATCAGTTTCCCCAATTTATGAGAAAAGGGAGGGCTCCATGGGTTAAGAACTCCTTAATAGTGTTAGGGAACACCTAGCTCATATTCCAGTGCTGCATCACAACCCTCTAGACCTCCCTAGTAAAATGACAGTGAAGGAGAAGGTGGGAAGAATACTCAGCATCTTGCATGCATATATAACATCTATTAGGAAGCATCCAACCTCTTTTAGCAAGATTCTGAGTAGTAAGAACTTTGTCCTGGGCAAACAACCAGAAAAAAAGTTAATTTTTGGGATAAGGGAAGGAGACCAAACCTTAGCCCAATAGGGCTCTAAATCATAAGAAGAAGAAAAGGAGTACGCCAAAGCCACCATGAAGCTTCCACTTGGATTAGGGGACCAAATGACCTGGTCGTTACAATTTTATTTGATCACCCAGGGGGTCAGGTCAATATTAATAGATTTCAACAAGGGATCAATGTCACTAAGATTAATCCAATTATTATCTCTGCAATAATCCGTGACTTTACTACCAATTCTTCTAGAACAAATTTCAGCAAGGTGGGCCACTTTGGGATACTGAATGAGGGGTTTGTCTCTAAACCAAGGATCTTCTCAAAAATTGATTTTCATGCCATTACCAACTCTCCAACGAGCCCCTTTAGCAGCAAGAGATTTAGCTTTCAAAACACTATTCCATATAACAGACCTATGCACAATGAGGGGGGAGGAGAGGAAAGTCTCAACAGAAGAGGTAGCATAAAGGTATTTGGATGTAAGAATTTTATTCCAAATTTTTCCTAAAAAATTCTCCATATTTTCTTAGCCAGTAGGGCTAGATTGATATCCTTAATTTTTCTGATGCCTAGACCACCATATTTAATAGGTTTGAACACATTCTCCCAAGCCACAAGATGAATCTTATTCTTCTCCTCTATGCCCGACTATAAGAACCTTTTATGCAATCTATCAATAGTGTCAGAAATCTTTATTAAATTAGAAATCCTTGTTTTTATCAATTTGCATGTTGTAAAAAACAAAAGAAAATCCCTCTTTCTTTTCTTTAGAGCTTCTTGTTGAAGAAAAATCCCTATTATTGAAAAATATAGCTTAATTAATTTATCTTTGAAAAACAAAGTTTATCTTTGTTAGTATTGTTGAATTTTTATTTTTTTTAAAAGGGGACTTGCTGTTTTAATAGACTGGTTTTTATTAAAAAAACAATATATATTTTATATATTGGTTTCTATTTTTTTTTAAAATATAGTTTAAAAAAAAAGAGATAATAACAATAAACAATGTTTATTGCTCTCAAACTATATTTAAAAAAAAAATGGAAAATAAAAAAAAAGCATAATTTTTTTTTATTTAATATTTTAAGGGGTGGCAGGGCCATCAAAATCCCCCACCACCCATGACCTGCGAGAGCGCTGGCATGACAGTCAAAGCTGTCGGTGCAACAGTCGAGGCTGCCAACACGACAACCAAGTTACTGGTGGTCGTAGCCTGCCCCGTGCCCCTTTCTTTAAGGAAGGGAGTCCGCGAGGGTTGGGTTGGGTGGGGTGGGGACCACCCCCCCAACGCATGGTATTTGTTTTTTTGTTTTTAAAGTTTTTTTTTTAGTATTTAAAAATGTTTTAAGTTTTATTTAATTTAAAATATATATATTATTTTAGAATTTATTTATAGTTATTTAATTTGTTTTCTCATTTAAATTTGTATATTTAAAGGTTATTAAGAGTTTAGTGTAAATGAAGCTTTTCTTTAAGTAAATATTAATGTTAATATTATTTCTTTTTACTTAGTTATATTAATATTTAATAGATAATATTATATTATTAATGTTTTAATTAATAGTAATTATTAATTAAAAATAATGGTTAATATATAATAATTATTTATATTAATATTAATTCTAGGTATCAATTGTATTAATGAATTTGTTTTACTGATGTCCTTGGATAGGAAATTGTGACATTGTTAGAGAAACAAAGTAGTTACATGAGTTCATTTGTATAATAAAGATTTTTCTATAGTGACAACTTAGTATGTTTAACTGAACGTTGTTATAGACAAATGGACACCTTCAGTTACTTTTGTTCATATTTATATGTGAACTGTCGTTACGTGAAGTCTTTAAGATAATTGAATTATTTATAATCAAACTGTGAATTTTATAGACGTTTTCAACAACTTTTGCTTGTAATTATAGTTGAAATTTAGTAATTATTAAATAGGCTAATTTATATGATGTGAATTTTATAAATTAATCTATAGAAACTTAATGTGCATTTTTCTTTGGAAAATTGAATTATATTTTTATTAGTAATTTTATTGGATAAACTAATTTGCATAGTGTTACTATAAATGAGTTTATCATTGAATTTTATTGTCTTTCTGGAATCGTACTCATTGTGTGATGATGTGTCTTCTGAGTGATTGATTAAATATATTATGTGTTTCTTTCCCTTTTACAAAATTGCAATGTGTTGGGTTTTTGTGGGGATCAGATTACTCTTAGGGTGAAAACTAGAGGTTTTGGGGGTTTGTATTGCTATGGTGTTTTATGTGCTTCAGTGCATGTTCATGTTGATATCAATTTTGAGTCTCGGTCTTTTTACCCAACCTGGTTTGTCTAAACTAGACCTATGTGATCATGTGATAGTAAATTATGTGGTATTGGTTAATTGAGAACCAATAGTTTCTTGTATGGGCAAGAACCAGTTTTGATAGTTATGTTCTTTTTGATATTGTTTATGATTCTCTGAGGGTGTATAGCTATATGAGCAGGAATCAGTGATGAGGTTTATGTTATACCTTCGTGATGTTCTTTTGTGAACCTAGGGTAGGTTACCTAGTTGTATAGTAGGGGGTGGCTTGCAATAAGTGTCGGGGTGCACAAGTGGCTACTACGATCATTTATTGTAAGTAATTGTAATAAGCGATAACATAATAATTTATTAGGAGTTTCAGAATAATCATATAATATATAAGGCCTCACCCATGCTTGAGCACTATTATAGGCTAAGATGGAGGATGATATGATTCTTGCCACCTTGAGGGGTGTGTGTCTATCATAGTTAGTGACTTTGTCTATTTGAGAGGTCATTGACATCATGTATGGTCACTTGAGTGCCGAGATCCATTGAGGGATTGCTAGGACAAAAATCAAGGGTTAGACGTACATGATAACACCTTCCTATATACAGCTTAGGTTATCCTAGGTGTGTCGGTTACCTCTGGTGTTTTATAGATTTCGTATTGTGATTCAGAGAGCTTCTAGGATCTTCCTATGCTTTCTTTATGATAGTCTTGTATATCCTTGATGTTTGTCTTCTTGTTATATACCCATGCGAGTGGGCCTGTTATTATGTCCTCAGCACAGTGGGAGTGGACCTTTGGTTCTACGTGGTCGGGTGGTAGTGATTCTTATTACCATTGAGATCCAATGTTCTTCTTCATGCTTGGATGATCCTTGATGTAGTTCTATCTTCTTCTTATTCTTCTGGAGACTTGTTCAGTTTCATGAGTTGTATACTTTTTCCATATGTGTATATTGGTTACCATCCCTTCAGATGATGTATTGTATTATTATGTATTATTGCATACCTTGCATCTTGTGCAGTGGATGCTGATTCTTTTGTATACCTTGGGTATCAGATGTATATGTGGTCTTATTATATGAGATATATATTATTGGATTCAGTTGATGTATCCTTTATGTTATGTACTTTATAGTTGTACTTTGTAGATTAGTTTGCTTAAGTAATTCTATGTCAAGGAACCCTCAAGATTTGTAACCTTTGTTGAGTTATATTTAAGTGGATGTCATTGGTTTCATTGTGTTGCTTCCACTTTGTTAACATTATTGTTTATAAACATTTAAAAACAAATGATCTTGTTAACTTAGTTGCTTGTTTAGGTTAGTTCTCCTAGGTTCCCTGGCGGGGCATTACACTTGGTATCAGATCCCACGTTTCTACACGGAGAGCTCTGGGAAAATTGTGTGCCCATTAGTTGGTTAGTCATGCATGTTAGCACATGTCTTATCGTGTCTTCAGAGTCATTTTTTATGATCTCTTATTCATATATGTGGTTCTTCCCACTTTATTTGGGAGTGATGTTTTTCTTGGTTTTTATAGGTGGATACCTACCAAGGCTCGAATTGCACTAGGATCTGTGATTGAAACTCTAGGGTCTCTAGTCTTATCATTTCTCATGAAGTTCGTAATCATCTATAGGAGCACTTTGGTAGTGAGCAGATGACTTGCTTCTTTTGGATTTGTGTGGTTTGTATGTATGAAGACTGGGTGATAGTCACTAGACTGCCTCATCTATTATAGCATGATAGTTGATGTATGTGATGTGTTGTGGTGATGGAGTCCTAGTTTTAAGAAGTCCTTGTTGCTTGTTTTATTTCTTTTTGAGTGACTTGTGATTTCTCTTGAGTGACCTATTTCTTAGTCCTATGAGTGTGATGTTATTGATCATGTATGATTAGACTTGCATTTTTTATTGGATTGACTTTTTTTGAGTTATATGAACTGTATTGTGTGAGTGTTGTAATAATCTATGAAGGAATATGATTCATTATGAAATTGGAAATTAAATTCTTGTTTGTTCAATACATTGTGCATTATTTAGAAATATACAAATCATTCATTAGGAGTGCATTAATAGATTTTGAATTGTACCTCATTATTATAGATTAATTGGGTAAAGGACCTAAGTCCCTAAGTAATTGTGCATTAAATGCTTTGTAGAAATATTGTAACTATTAACCTATTTGTATCATTCTGCAAATGATTGATTAAATATTAATGATAGTAACCTAGTAGAATTCATAATTGCATGAAGTTGCATAAAGATGATGTTAGAAATATAACAATTTTCTTCCTTGAGTGATTGTGTGCATACTCTAATGCATCTAATGTGAAAGATCTTGGATGTCATGAAGTGCCTACTCCCTTGAGTGTGGCTACTCCTAGTCACCTTGTTATGTGAAATGTTCTTATATTGATGATTTAGTTTGGTTGTTTAATATTTTGTTTTTTTGTATGTAGTCAACATTAATTTCTTTTGAATTTTCTTACGACTGAATTAGTCACCCAAATATCTTTTCGTTGTCTATTTTGAGGCATTAGTCACATTTGATTTAATGTTGGAATTGCATGCATTTTTTATTTAGCATTGAAACTTTTACCCAAATTTTTCACATGCGGGATATCAAGAAAATTTGCATAAAGAAACATATTTTTAATATTCCTATTCAGTGAGTAAAGATGCATACATTGCCATCACATTCATATTACCAAATTTGCAATTGTACTCTAAGTATTGATCAGTTTCAAAATTTCAAATTCATAAATGATCATTACATTGTGCATTCATACTGAATGTATTAGACAAGCATTACTTCAAGGTCACATCTTGCATACTGAAACTCAGAGGACATATGCAGAAAATAAAGTAAAAGAGAAGCATGGTGAAGTATAGGGTCTATGTATTGCCTTTAAGAGGTCTTCTAGTTTCTGGAGTTGTTCATCTGCATCATCTAAAGTCTTCATATCCTACGTCTTGTCCTTGATTGTCCTGCACTCTAGGTCTTCTGTGGTCCTGTATCCTGCATCATGGTGTGAAAGAGATATTAGATCCAGTTGGATCTAAGCAATACATAAAAGCCTAAAAGACACCATGCATCAGTCTAACTCCCTGAACTACATATTTACTGATGATATCAATGTGATAGAAAGATATGCATTTGCATTGATGGAATAATAACATCAAACAAACATATCTTTATGAATCTTGTGCTATATTTGAAAGATGCAGTGAGTGTCATGAGCCTGTGCTCGAACTTCACAATATGCATTATTAAACAATGAAGGAATGCTAGATGTTCAATGTGCAGGAAAGAAAGAAATGTTCAAATGCAGATTTCAACATTGATGTACAAAAAGATATCAGATGTGAGTCATGTGCATATGAAGATGCAGTTTTAAATAGTGCACATATATAGAGGATCAAATAATAATGTTGTCTAGAGACATAAAAGATATGTGTCACTATGATCTAATGCTAAATATACAGATATTAGAAGTATCATACACAGAGAGATGTTCAAATACTGTAAAGATATGCCAGACTGTAAGGTAAATAATGATGTTATTTTGCATATTTAGTCAAAAGCCCAAGCAATGATGGTAGGTATAATAACAATGTTATTATCTAATGCTGCCAAGTACATATTTAAACAAGTTCAGATGTAATGCTTTGTGCAAAATTGGAATAAACAATGTATTTGTATGTTATTTGACTTCTATTTCTTACATAAAGAAATTGCATATTGAAAAGTGTTCAGACAGTAATGGATGAAGCTGACAAAATGGAGTTCATATCACAGCAACAACATGGCAACTTGCATATGTTCAGATATACAGAATAAGGCATTTGGGTATCCAGTATCTATTTCACTCAACCATGACAGTGCATATCAAGAGCAATAAAGAGTTATATAGATGTAAGATAGAATCGGTCATAACAACATTGTGTTGGTGTGTTGAACTAGTAGTATTATGCATCCCTCAGAGAAAAATGATGCTGTTCTTAATACAATTTTCATATTTGGAAAAAGAAAAGATGCAAACAGTAAACATTCAGACAAGTGAGCATGAAGACATAAAAATGACAACATGCGACAGTAATATCAACTCAACATAAGCTACAGACAACCAGTGGAGAAATGATAAGAGGCTCGAGTTGAGTTTTTATTTCTGAAATTGCAGATTATGGTGTTCTTAAAACTATGTAATGCAATATTTTCACCATTAAAAATGCAGTTAAAAGAAGACAGAAAAAAATCAAATCAAATTACAAAGTGAAGCAATGAGCAGCATATTCAAATAGAAAATGACATCATGCATAGTGAAAACTACGGAGTGATAAAAGAGATCAAAGAGTAACTTATCTTCAACTTACAAGTTTGAAATGCAGTGGATGGCGAGTCTAAGAGAAGCCTAAGCTTCTTTCATGATGAGATGCCTTGTTTCATGGCATTTAAAACCCCAAATAATAGTTGGAACCTATGATATATGGAGAGGCTCAAAGTTCTTATAGATTTAACATGCTACGCCATATGTTATGGCATGGAAACGACAGGTTGCACCCCAAAGATCACAAAGAGTTCCAGATTAGACACCATGTTTAATGGAAATATATACTCCAGTGTCAATAGCCACCCAAGAACATGTAGAAACATAGAGCCTGAGCTCTCAGATAATGACCAGTTGAACTCCAGATTGCATGGCGGTGCAAACAACAGAAACCCTAAACTCATTCTTCCCCAAATGAAGATTTGCGAAGTGAAATGACTAGAATGAATACCTATTCCAAATTGAATAGACTTTGAGGTCCATCAAAGTACGAAGAGGAGTTAATATATAGCTTAACTACAGTGTTAGACAACTTAGCCACCGATATATTTTGCATTGTGATGGAGTTAGTAATGTTCTTTCATGGTATCAACTTTGTTAGGGCTTTGTGTTACATGGTGTCGGGTTTGGGTGATGCATTTTATACTATGGTGTCGGCCATGCTTTGGAGATTAGGGTTTTTTATGAAGATGTAATGGGGGTTTATGTTATAGGTTGGATTTTTGCATCTTAGGTTATCAAAGAATATAGTTTGGATATTTTAAATATATATTCTTTGATATATTTAAAATATTTTATATTTTTTGTAACATGTTGATATATATGATGACATTATTTTTCCATTAGTACACTTAGTGAAAAACATTGACAGAGATCACCGGTAGATTACAAGCATTATCGACGAACAACAAGCATACCCGACAAAACACATAGGTCATGAAAATTGCTAAGTACAAAATCATCAAGCATCACCGGTGACCATAAGCATCACCGGCGACACAGTTTTCATAACTAACCTGACACGAATAGAAAGGCATACCTGATGAAAAGTTCAAGAAAGGAACACCGACGACCAAGAAAATCGACCGTCAGAACTGACAGTCAGTTAAAGAACCCACAAATTGTGGATCTAATTTTTACACGATGGATAAAACAATGTAATTCTATTTATAGAGTTTTTATTTGTTTTAAATCATAACTTGAGGGTCAAGCAAGCTTTATGTAAATGTTTTAATGCATCTTAACAGATCTATAACATATCTAACTAAAGATCAAGGTCAAGTTGTATACCTTGGATCTAGATTTAACTTGAGATGCATGAATCAAGAATTGAGCCTAGATTAGTATAAATAGATGTTCAAACTCAATTGTGAGTACATGAATTCTTTATTATTGATAGCCACAAAGAGCATCTGAGGAGCAGAAGCTAGAATTCATGCAAAGTTCAGAAACAAAATACATCAGTTATCAAGAACACACAGAGGCTACCAATGAGCAGATAAAGGTATTATTCAATCATGGAAGGATGATTACTTATATGTATGAAGCTTTATAGGATCTGTTATCAATAATTGAAGATTACATATATCATTAGATCAAAGAATTATGTAGTTTCATTCTAACAAGTGCATTACATCTAAAATCATTTTGTAGAAGGTGGACTTAACCATTCTTTACAAATCTCTTAACAGAGTGCACACTTAACAGTGTTGCTAAAGCTTCAAACGAAGTAGATCTTAACATGTCTCCACTATAATAATCCTAACAGGGTAGGTCATCAGAAGTGACCAATTGTAAGCCTTAATCGGCCCCTTCTTAACTGTAGATAGTGAAGTTTTGTGGGTAACAATCCCCACCGCAGTTTTTACTTCCTTATAGGAGTTTTCTGTGATATCATATCTTGTGTTATGTGTTATCTATTTTCATGAATGTTTATGTTATGGTTACATACTAAAAGAATTTATGATATGATTGCATATGCATAAAGAAAGATGAACATGTAGATAAGATAATTTACAAACTGATGATCAAGGGTTAATGTGCTAACCAAGAAAAGTTTTAGATGTACTGATTCACCCCTCCCCTCTCAGTACATCATCTCAATATAATTCCAATAATATATTTTAAAAGTGTAAAAATCAAAAGATATATCAACATTAGGAGTTACCAATTGTGGAGAGGTGAGTTTCATTTTCGAAATTAGCCTCAAGGGCTTAAATTTTGGCATCAATTATGACTTAAAACTAGGGATTGAGCTAAAATTTTGGGAGGCTAATTTTTAGGCATAATTTTGGGCCTTTGATTTAGGATGATCCATCTGTCTTTGAGGGGCTTTTGGAGGGAGATCTCATTTTTTTGAGATTAGCCTTGAGGGCTATATGACTAAGCTTCATTTTTATAGTTAGGGGTTCAGAATTTAGAAAAGAGGTGCTTTCAGTGAATTGTTTGTTCCTGTAGACCTTTTTTATGCATTTTGTATCCATTAGGTTCAGAACCTAGAGAGAAGGCTCTTTTAGTGAACCATTGGTTCCTATAGACGTTTTTTACATGTTTTTGTAACCATTTTACAGGTTTTGAAGGATAATAGAGTAGGCTTCTAATTACATTATTTTTTTGAGTATCAAATCCATTCCTATTCTTCTTTTCTACATTAAGTGTTTCATATTTTTGAATGATCTAGTAAAGTGAATTGTTTTCAGATTCCTTTCCTATGTTGTCAAAAATCAGGCCTTTTTACAGAATATGTAAGTTTGTTGTTAGTTTTACTGTTTGTGGTTTAAACCCTAATAGTTGAATGCTAGTCAACCTTTATGTTGAATAAAGAATGATAAATGAATCTCAGTGATCTTGTCATTGTGAATGCTAGTTTGAAGATCCTGATAGATCTGAAGCAATTTTTGGTGTATCACCCCATTTTCCCATTCAGTTTTAAATCCTTCTTCCCTTTTCCCATTAAGTTACAAATCAGGAGGTGATATTCCATATCAAACAGGAACTGACCTAGAATCTAGAGACTCTTCCTCATCCATAGTTCACCCATAGCTAGAGAAGGTTTCCATTGTTAGGATGAAATTTTTGTATAGCCCTAATGCTTGAGTTAGGGTGACAATTCTAAGCCTGAACAGAAACTTTGGAAGTTCTCCCACTTGGGCTTTTCCTTAGACTTGTACGCTAACTATTTTGAATGTTTAGTGTTGTTGACCATGTTTCGTGATAAGTATTGTTTCTATCATGTGTATTGTGGACCTTTGATAGTATGTATAAGGGAGGATATCACAGAGATTTCACTGTAATTGTATGTGAAACAAAATGCTTTACATAATTTATGTGTTTGCATGAGTGTTGCATTAAGTAAGGTTGCATGAACTGTTCAAATTTCTACTCAATTTAATCATGAGTAGGTATCTTCTATATTAAGCTTTAGTATGTATGTATTTCATGATTCTTGAAAGCATTAAAGATATAGACTTATTTAAGAAGTATTAGATGATGAACAAATTATTAAGGTGATTTTTGGTTTATGCTTAAATTTGAGTTATAATACTCTTCGTGATTCATTATGCATATCTTAAAACATAGTTAAGTTGACTTACATTAGATCTTATTGAGCATAGATGAGTGATTGTTGTGACTGGTATATTCTTTTGGTGATTATGAGTTGGGTGTACATTCTTGTTTGATCCTTATTAATAGGGGAGTAGCACTACGATGTGAATCCTTTTTGATTCTTTACTAGATTAGTTATCGACTTCCAGGAGTAAGCCTAGTTTTAGGGGAGGAGGGTGTAATACCTACCCCTTAGTCTGCGTTTCTATTTTAGTTTCTTAACACTTTTAGGCCTTTTTATGTGTGTTAGTTATTTCAGTTGATTTTAAAGGATATTCTTTTATTAATTTTCATTATGTTATTGATCCAGTGTTTAGTTGTGTTATATCATCTATTTGAATGTGTTTCATAGTTATTCCATGATGGTTGGGTATATGTTAGGAAGTCATTTTGATTATGGTTTCTAGCAATACTAACCCTATATCTATATGCACATGGATCATTTTTATGTTTTGCATTACTGGTTGCTATGTTTGGTATGGTATTAGACAAAGTCATAGTTACTTGCTTCAGCGATATCCACACAATAAACTGATCTCAACCATTTTTTTCTGTATTATATGTATGCATATGTTCATCTTTGTGATGACATGTTTGCAGGTACCAGGATACGTCTTCCCTGAATTGGCAGGAGTGAGTGTGCCCTATCACAGTATCTCAATGGTAAAAGAGGGGAGATAATATAAGGTCCAAATTCATGCCCTAAACCCTTATTTTGTCATAGAAACGGACAAAAATATGATTGACTATCCTAGTGGTTGAATCTGTCAAGTGACATGAATTTGTGAGCCTGTTTGTGTGTGTGTTTGTGGTTCTATTTTAGTTGTTTTTATGTTTAGATGGGTTTTAGATGGATTAATGATGCTTTATGCTTGATTGATTTAATGAATATTTATAGTAAATATTAATGTTATTAATTGCACCTTTAATAAGGTTAAAACATTAATACATTAAATATTTGGCTATTTAATAATTAAATATTAATTAAATACCTATATTTAATTAATTGATGTAATTATTAAGTCTTGATTTAAATAATTAAGATTTAATAAATATTAAATTCAATTAATTGTGCAAAATTGATTTATTAAATATTACTTTAAGTTGCATGATTAATTGATTTATTTAATTGAAATATATTTTCATGCACTTTCAATTATGACTTTGATTTCATATTATAAAGTTGAGTTGTGCATGCTTTAAGTGAAAATTGAAAATAAATAATTTATTTTATTTATTAATTAGATAATTTATATTCTCTTTAGGGTTTTCACTTTTTGAAAACCTAATTACTTAGTTTTCTATATCCTTGGATTGAAATCCATTTTGGAGGTTGTTCAATCAAGGAGAAGGAGAAATCAGGTGATGGAGGATTTGTGAAAACTTGAGAGTATTTTGGAGCATTTTTAGATTCTTCTTTGCTTGGATTTGTGAATTAATTCCTCTCATTAGTTATTAAGGTAGGATCTTGTTCTAGTCAATTCTAGCTTTAAGATCCTCATCTTCTATGCATCTGAAAATCTAGGATCCTTTGTTTTGAAGCTTCCTTGTTTGATGTTATGTGATTTGATTGCCCTAAATTGGGAAAATGTGTTTTTAGATCAATTCGGTGTTTTCCTTCATGTTTGCATGTTAGATCTATGCTTTTGGGCATAAGTTTTTCAGGTTATGGTATTAGATGCAAAATGGGCATTATGGTTTTCCTGTGGAATGATTTTGTTTTAAATTTCCCTTAGGGTTTCAATTCGGGAAAAATGCCCTCTTTGAGAGAAAATTGATGATTATTGCCAAGAAATGGTTTAAACCCTCAGGTCTGTTAATATCATACCTTAAATGTAGAAAACTCACCTTTGCCATTTTCTCACCAAAACCAAGATTCAGATATGTATGAAAAGAAGACAATTGTGTTAAATTTGCATGCTTGAGAAGGAGGCTCTTCTTGAAAATAAATACATATTAAATAAGAAATCCTTCTTGTTTTTATCAATTTGCATGTTGTAAAATAAAAGAAAATCCCTCTTTCTTTTCTTTAGAGTTTCTTGATGAAGAAAAATCCCTATTATTGAAAAATATAGCTTAGTTAATTAATCTTTGAAAAAGAAAGTTTATCTTTGTTAGTATTGTTGAAAAAAAAAATTAAAAAAAGGAGACTTGTTGTTTTAATACAGACTGGTTTATATATATATATATATATAATAATAATAATAATAATAAAAAACAATGTTTATTGCCCTCAAAGTATGTTTAAAAAAAAGGAAAATAAAAAAAAACATATAATTTTTTTATTTAATATATTAAGGTGTGGCGGGGGCCACCACATTCCCCCACCACCCATGACCTGCGTGAGCGCTGTCGTGACAGTTAAGGCTGCTGGCATGACAGCCAAGCTGTCGACGACCGAAGCCTGCCCCGCGACCCCTTCCTTTAAGGAAGGGAGTCCGCAGGGGTTGGGTGGGGTGGGGACCCCCCCCCAATGCATGGTATTTGTTTTTTTATTTTTAAAATGTTTTTTTTAGTATTTAAAAAATGTTTTAAGTTTTATTTAATTTAAAAGATATATATTAATTTAAAATTTATTTATAGTTATTTAGTTTGTTTTCTTATTTAATTTTGTATATTTAAAGGTTATTAAGAGTTTAGTGTAAATGAAGGTTTTCTTTAAGTAAATATTAATGTTAATATTATTTCTTTTTACTTAGCCATATTAATATTTAATATATAATATTGTATTATTATTGTTTTAATTAATAGTAATTATTAATTAAAAATAATGGTTAATATACAATAATTATTATTAATATTAATTCTAGGCATCAATTGTATTAATGGAGTTGTTTTACTGATGTCCTTGGATAAGAAATTGTGACATTGTTAGAGAAACAAAGTAATTACATGAGTTCATTTGTGTAATAAAGATTTTTCTATAGTGACAACTTAGTATGTTTAACTGAACGTTGTTATAGACATATGGACACCTTCAGTTACTTTTATTCATATTTATACGTGAACTGTCGTTATGTGAAGTCTTTAAGACAATTGAATTATTTCTAATCAAATTGTGACTTTTATAGATGTTTTCAACAACTTTTGCTTGTAATTATAGTTCAAATTCCGTAATTATTAAATAGGTAAATTTATATGATATGAATTTTATAAATTAATCTATAGAGACTTAATGTGCATTTTTGTTTGGAAAATTGAATTATATTATTATTTGTAATTTTATTGGATAAACTAATTTGCATAGTGTTACTATAAATGAGTTTATCACTGAATTTTATTGCTTTTCCGGAATCATACTCATTATGTGATGATGTGTCTTCTGAGTGACTGATTAAATAGATTGTGTGTTTCTTTCTTATTACGAAACTGTAATGTGTTGGGTTTCTGTGGGGATCAGATGACTCTTAGGGTGAAAACCACAGGTTTTGGGGTTTTTGTTGCTATGGTGTTTTATGTGCTTCAGTGCATGTTCATGTTGATATCAATTTTGAGTCTTGATCTTTTTACCCAACCTTGTTTGTCTAAAATAGACTTATGTGATCATGTAATAGTACTTTATGTGGTATTGGTTAATTGGGAACCAATAGTTTCTTGTATGGGCAAGAACCAGTTTTGAGAGTTATGTTCTTCTTTTTTATATTGTTCATAATTCTCTGAGGGTGTATCCCTATATGAGTGGGAATCAATGATGAGGTTTATGTTATACCTTTGTGATGTTCTTTTGTGAACCTAGGGCAGGTTACCTAGTTGTATAGTAGGGGGTGGCTTGCAATAAGTGCTGAGGCCCACAAGTGGCTACTAGAATAATTTATTATAAGTAATTATAACAAGTGATAACATAATAATTTATTAGGAGTTATAGAATAAGCTAATAAGATATAAGGCCTCACCCATGCTTGAGAACTATTATAGGCTAGGATGGAGGATGAGATGATACTTGCCACCTTGAGGGGTGTGTGTCTGGCATAGTTAGTGACTTTGTCTATTTGAGAGGTCATTGATACCATGTATGGTCACTTGAGTGCCGAAATCCATTGAGGGATTACTAGGAAAAAACTTAAGGGTTAGACATACATGATGACACCTTCCTATATACAGCTTAGGTTATCCTACGTGTGTCAGTTACCTCTGGTGCTTTGTAGATTTTGTATTTTGATTCAGAGAGCTTCTAGGATCTTCCTATGTATTTCTTTATGATGGTCTTGTATACCCTTTATGTTTGTCTTCTTGTTATATACCCGTGTGAGTGGGCCTATTATTATATCTTCAACACGGTGCGAGTGGACCTTTGGCTCCAAGTGGTCGGGTGGTAGTGATTCTTATTACCATTGAGATCTGACATTCTTATTCATGCTTGGATGATCCTTGATGCAGTTCTATCTTCTTCTTATTCTTCTGGAGACTTGTTTAGTTTCATGAGTTGTATACTTGTTCCATATGTGTATATTGGTTACCATCCCTTCGGAGGATGTATTGTATTGTTATGTATTATTTCACACCTTGCATCTTGTCTAGTGGATGCTGATTCTTTTGTATACCTTGGGTATCAGATGTATACGTGGTCTTATTATATAAGATATATATTATTGGATTCAATTGATGTATCCTTGATGATATGTACTTTATAGTTATACTTTGTAAATTAGTTTTCTTAAGTAATTCTACATCAAGGAACCCTCAAGATTTGTAACCTTTGTTGAGTTATATTTATGTGAATGTCATTGGTTTCATTGTGTTGCTTCCACTTTGTTAACATTATTTTTTATAAACATTGAAAAAAAATTGTCCTGTTAAATTGGTTTCTTGTTTAGGTTAGTTCTCCTGGGTTCCCTAGTGGGGCATTACTCTTGGTATCAGAGCCCAAGTTTCTACACTGGGAGCTTTAGAAAAATTGTGTTCCCATTATTTGGTTAATCATGAATGTTAGCACACATCTTCTCATGTCTTTAGAGTCATTGTTCATGATCTCTTATTCATGTATGTGGTTCTTCCCACTTTATTTGGGAGTGATGTTTGTCTTGGTTTTTATAGGTGGATACCTATTGAGGCTCCAATTGTGCTAGGATCTGGGATTGAAACTCTAGGGTCTCTAGTATTATCATTGCTCATAAAGTTTGTATTCATCTATAGGAGCACTTTGGTAGTGAGCAAATGAATTGCTTCTTTTGGCTTTGTGTAGTTTGTATGTATGAAGACTGGGTGATAATCACTAGATTCCCTCGTCTTTTATAGCATGATAGTTTATGTATGTGATGTGTTGTGGTGATGGAGTCCTAGTTTGAAGAACTCCTTGTTGCTTATTTTCTCTCTTTGAGTGGCTTGTGATTTCTCTTGAGTGACCTATTTCTTAGCCCTATGAGTGTGATGTTATTGATCATGTATGATTAGACTTGCGTGTTGTATTGAATTGACTTTATTTGAGTTATATGAACTGTAATGTGTGAGTGTTGTAATCAGATCTGAAGGAATATGAATGATTATGAAATTGGAAATTAAATTCTTGTATGTTTAATACATTGTGCATTGTTTAGAAATATATATCATTAATTAGGAGTGCATTAATAGATTTAGAATTGCACCTCATATTTATAGATTAATTGGATAAAGGAACTAAGTCCCTAAGTATTTTTTCATTGCATCCTTAATAGAACTCTTGTAACTGTTAACCTATTTGTATCATTCTACAAATGATTCATTAAATATTAAGGATAGTAACCTAGTATAATTTATAATTGCATGAAGTTGCGTAAAGATGATGTTAGAAATATAATAACTATCTTCCTTGAGTGATTGTGTGCATACTCTAACGCATCTAACATGAAAGATCTTGGATGTCTTTAAGTGACTACTCCCTTGAGTGTGGCTACTCATAGTCACCTTGTTATGTGAAATGTTCTTATATTGATGATTTACTTTGGTTGATTGATATCTTATGTTGTATGTAGTCAACATTAATTTCTTTCAAATTTTCTTACGACTGGATTAGTTACCCAAATCTCTTTTCATTGTCTATTTTGTGGCATTAGTAACATTTGATTTAATGTTGGAATTGCATGCATTTTTTATTTAGTGTTGAAACTTTGGAATTTCTCCCTCTTGGGCTTTTCCTTAGACTTGTACGATGACTATTCTGAATGTTTGGTGTTGTTGACCATGTTTCGTGATAAGTATTGTTTCTATCATGTTCATTGTGGACCTCTGATAGTATGTATTAGGGAGGACATCACAGAGATTGCACTGTAATTTTATGTGAAATGAAATGCTTTATGTAATTTATGTGTTTGCGTGAGTGTTGCATTAAGTAAGGTTGCATGAACTGTTCAAATTTCAACTCAATATAATCATGAGTAGGTGTCTTCTATATTAAGATTTAGTATGTATGTATTTCATGATTCTTGAAAGCATTAAAGATATAGACTTATTTAAGAAGTGTTTGATGATGAACAAATTGTTAAGGTGATTTTTGGTTTATGCTTAAATTTGAGTTATAATACTCTTCGTAATTCGTTATGCATATCTTAAAAGATAGTTAACTTGATTTACATTAGTTCTTCTTGAGTATAGATGAGTGATTGTTGTGACTGATATATTCTTTTGGTGATTATGAGTTGGATGTACCTTCTTGTTTGATCCTTATTAATAGGGGAGTAACACTACGATGCGAATCCTTTTTGATTCTTTACTAGATTAGCTATCAGCTTTCAGGAGTAAGCCTAGTTTTAAGGGAGGTGGATGTAATACCTACCCTTACTCCGCCTTTCTGTTTCATTTTCTGAACTCTTTTAGGACTTTTTATGTATGTGTTAGTTATTTCAGTTGATTTTAAGGATATTCTTTATTAATTTTCATTATGCTATTGATCCATTTTTTAGTTGTGTTATATCATCTGTTTTAATGTGATTCATAGTTATTTCACGATGGTTGGGTATATGTTAGGATGTCATTTTGATTATGGTTTCTAGAAATACTGACCCTATATCTATATGCATATGGATCATTGTTATGTTTTGCATTAGTGGTTGTTGTATTTGGTATGGTATGAGATAGATTCGTAGTTACTTGCTTTGGTGAGATCCACACAATAAACTGATCTCAACCATTATTTTCTATATTATATGCATACTTATGTTCATCTTTATGATGACAAGTTTGCAGGCACCGGGCTACGTCTTCCTTGAATTGGCAGGAGTGAGCATGCCCTATCATAGTATCTCAATGGTAAGAGAGGGGAGATATTATTAGGTCCAAATCCATACCCTAAACCCTTATTTTTTCCTAGAAATGGACAAGAATATGATTGACTATCCTAGTGGTTGAATTCGTCAAGTGACATGGATTTGTGAGCCTGTTTGTGTGTGTTTGTGATTCTGTTTTAGTTGTTTTTCTATTTAGATGAGTTTTAGATGGATTAATGATGCTCTTGGCTTGATTTATTTAATGAATATTTATGATTAATATTAATGTTATTGATTGCACCTTTAAGAAGGTTAAAACATTGATATATTGAATATATGGCTATTTAATAATTAAATGCCTATATTTAATTAATTGATTTAATTATTAAGTCTTGATTTAAATAATTAAAATTTAATAAATATTAAATTTAATTAATTGTGCAAAATTGATTTATTGAATATTACTTTAAGTTGCATAATTAATTGATTTATTTAATTGAAATATATTTTCATGCACTTTCAATTATGACTTTGCTTTCATATTATAAAGTTGAGTTGTGCATGCTTTAAGTGAAAATTGAAAATAAAGAATTTATTTTATTTATTAATTAAATAATTTATATTTCCTTTAGAGTTTTGACTTTTTGAAAACCTAATTGCTTGGTTTTCTATATCCTTGGATTGAAAGCCATTTTAGAGGTTGTTCAATCAAGGAGAAGGAGAAATCAGGTGATGGAGGATTTGTGATAATGTGGTAGCATTTTGGAGCATTTTTAGATTCTTCTTTTCTTGGATTTGTGAATTCATTCCTCTCATTAGTTATTAAGGTAGGATCTTGTTCTAGTCGATTCTACCTTTCAGATCCTCCTCTTCTATGCATCTGAAAATCTAGGATCCTTTGTTTTGAAGCTTCCTTGTTTGATATTATGTGATTTGATTGCCCTAAATTGCAAAAATGTGTTTTTGGATCAATTTTATGTTTTCCTTCAGGTTTGCATGTCATATACGTGCTTTTGGGCATAAAGGTTATAGGTTATGGTATTAGATGTAAAATGGGCATTAGGGTTTTCATGTACAATGATTTTGTTTCAAATTGCCCTTGGGTTTCAATTCAGGAAAATGTCCTCTTTGAGAGAAAATTGATGATTATTGCCAATAAATGGTTTAAACCCTCGGATCTATTAATATCATACCTTAAATGTAGAAAAATCTCCTTTGCCATGTTCTCACCAAAATTGGGATTCAGATCTACATGAAAACAAGACAATTGAGTTAAATTTGCATGCTTGAGAAGGAAGCTCTTATTGAAAATAAATACATATTAAATTAGAAATCCTTCTTATTTTTATCAATTTGCATGTTGTAAAAAAAAAAAAAATCCCTCTTTCTTTTTTTAGAGCTTCTTGTTGAAGAAAAATCCATATTATTGAAAAATATAGCTTATAAATTTATCTTTGAAAAAGAAAGTTTATCTTTGTTAGTATTGTTGAAAACAAAAAAAAACAAAAAAAAATGGAGACTTGTAGTTTTAATACAAAATGGTATATATATATATATATATATACTGATTTCTATTTTTTACAATATAGTTTTAAAAAAAAGAGATAATAACNTTTGTTAGTATTGTTGAAAAAAAAAAAAAACAAAAAAAAATGGAGACTTGTAGTTTTAATACAAAATGGTATATATATATATATATATATACTGATTTCTATTTTTTACAATATAGTTTTAAAAAAAAGAGATAATAACAATAAACAATGTTTATTGCTCTCAAAGTATGTTTAAAAAAAAAAGGAAAATAATTTTTTTTTTATTTATTTAATATGTTAAGGGGTGGCGGGGGCCACCACATTCCCACACCACCCATGACCTGCAGGAGTGCTGACGTGACAGTCAAGGCTGCCGGCGCGACAGCCAAGCTGTCAGCGGCCGTAGCCTACTCTGCCGCCCCTTCCTTTAAGGAAGAGAGTCCGTGGGGGTTGGGTAGGGTGGGGACAACCCCCCCAACGTATGGTATTTGTTTTTTTCTTTAAAAGTGTTTTATTTTAGTATTTAAAAATGTTTTAAGTTTTATTTAATTTAAAAGATATATTATTTTAAAATTTATTTATAGTTATTTAATTTATTTTCTTATTTAAATTTATATATTTAAAGGTTATTAAGAGTTGTGTAAATGAAGGTTTTCTTTAAGTAAATTTTTTTTTTTTCAAAAAACAAAAGGTGGCAGAGCCACTTGATATATTAATATTATAATAAATTGGTTCAAAAAGCTCCCAGAGAAAAGAACCAAAAAGAAAAACTTCGATCATTGCTCATATATATAAAATTAAGAATTTTGGAAGTATACCAACCCTTGGTAGCCGTAGCTAGATCCAACCAAAAGTATGAGGATCCCACTACGAAGCTCTAAAGCTAAGCTACTATATAATCCCTTAGGCAGTACATAAGCCTTTAGGCAAATACATCTGCATCAGTTACAAAAGCCCATAGGAAAAAAAAAATCCCTGAGGTGTATTACAAAAATTGATATCAGAAAATGATAGCCCACAGATTGGAAGAACAAAAAAATCATTACTTGTCGGTAGACCACCATGGAGATAAACCTGCAGCAGAAGAGAACTATACAACATGATACCCTTTACATAATACAAAGCTAATAACTACACAGAGAGATGAATCCAAAAAACCCTGCATGGAAGCAATCCTGCAAAATAGAAAAAAAATATCCCTGCAAAAACCATTAACCTTTCATAAAGAACATAGCAGTGTCACCACCCGTAACGAGAGGAAAATCACCACCCAAGCCGAGATTTAGATTAAGGTTTGGGATGGGATGAACAACCACCTAGGGAATATGTGAAGGTGCAGAAGTAGGTCTAATAGAAGTAGAAGGTTCTTTAATAGAAGCAGATGGGTCAAGCTCGAGGAGGTCAAGGATGGCAAAAACAACTTGATGCACACTAGTTATACATTCTTTTGTGAGAGAGCCATTAAACTGCTAGAGGGCCATTTTAATAGGACTAAAGGACTGTCGCTCGAGACCCTTTTTGATACTTTCAAGGACTATATACACACCATTGTGATTGAGGGCTGAGTGGTGATGAAAAAGACCACCAATAAGACCGGCACCACCCCACAAATCAAATATCTGTAGAGCCCTAGCAAGTTTATTCACCCCAATAATCTCTGGCTTCACATGCCATGAAGCAAGTAGACCCAAATGGAATGGTGATTGTAAAAGATCACAAACATTTGACAAAAAAAATTGACAAAATTTGAGATGGGTAGATAATGCATTTACCAAACGGGAAAAGGATGTCATGGCAATGATTTGTTAGAATAGGTAAACACATATGCTCCCAAGAACACCTACATGCAAACCTGTCACATGAAAGAAACAAGATATAGACAGAAGAAGAGAAAGCTATGGTAGCCAAAAAGCCAAAGATATGATATCCATGTTGAAAGAATAAATTTCTATTATCAACAAAAATGAATACAATACAATCTCCTTACTAAAATGCAAAGCGGTGAATCCTTATAAAAGGATACCGAAACCCTAAAGGAAAAACCCTAAAAGAGATGCCTAAGTTTAACTTAAGCATAGAGTATAATAGACTAATAATTAAATGAATTAATTATTAGCTATAATATGACTACTCTAACACCCCCCTTAAGTGTAACTTAGGGAGAAGCTAAACAACTAAGGACTAAAGGATGCATGAAAACAAAATGTATGAAAGGAACTATGGGTCCCAGCAACTAGGCCTGATCAGGTACCCAAGTACAAGAAATAAACTAGATGAAGGAAACTAAGCCTCCAATCTAGGGAAAGTCCCAAAGAAAGGAATAAGAATGAGAAAGAAGCATCTCTGAAGCAAGAAGCTATAAATTCTGTCAGAAGAAACTGTTGGAACCCCCACTGAAGTGCATGACCAGGTAGAGAAGACAAAGTTTGAAGAGCTGATCAATCAAACCAAGGAAGCAATAGAACCAACATGTGAACCCCCCCATAATGATGAACAGGGAGAGGTGACAGGAACACTGAGATGCAATGCCATGAAAATCTACAGAAAGAAGAATCAGGAACACCAACAGTGCAATAGAAGTACACGCACAGGATAAAGGACAGTGTCACCGACACACAGCATGGGCTAATGTCATGGAAGGTACGCTCACTTGACAAAGGTGGATGAGCACAAAATGACATAACATCATAACCCCCCATGGCACTTTATAACAGAGTGCAAGTACAACACACACAAGGTGTTCAAAATCCTAAAAATACAGAAGAAGGCACTTTATCATAGTGCATTTATAGAAAAGAGTGCTACAAAAGAGAAGCATACAAGCTTAGAAGTCAGAAAGTAGAGTGAGCCAGAAGATCAGAAGAAGAGATCCCAGGACCTATAGAACCCAAGTAATCTTCCAGAGTGTGAAATAAGCCAAACTCAGAGGAGAGAGAACCTAGATAAGAATCTAGAAAAAATACCCCTGCAACTAAATAGTTCACTGAACCAGCTTTTTGACGATATCTGGTTTGTCAAAAATAGAGCCTAGATGAACAAGATAGGGCTCCCAGAAGGCAAAAAATAGACATCAAACTTTGACAGCAAAAAAAATTATCAAAATAGCAGAGCCAAAAAACCTAACCACCATAGTTGGAAAGAACTTGGAAAGATCTTTTTGACGATATAATGAAGTCCAAAAAAGGCCTTCGTATGCTCTAGATAGAGAAAAAATAGTGAGAAGGGCCCAAAATTGCTCTAAAAGCCAGGTTTTAAGCCCCTAGGGCTAAAAAAATGGGCCCCTGAGCACATGGCACGCACAGGGGCTGAACTCGGAGCCCCCAGTCTCCCATAGGACTGGCTGCTAGCAAAAAAGGGGGCTTGCGGGGCTAAAGCCCACTGGGCAGTGCTGTCGGGCGGTGAAAGCTGGCGGAGTGGTGGGATAGAGCGGAGCAGAGTGGTGCCTGCGCAAAGGGAAGCTGGATGGAGCGGCTGACAGTGGATGCTAGGAGGCGACGGGGGCCAGGAGGCGGCGAAGCCGGTGGGGCATCAGGGCGGCGGGGCCCGGAGCACGCAGGGTGGCGGGCCGGGCACCTACCAGCGGCGGTGGAGCGCCGATTGCTCGGCAGTGGCGCGACGGCGGCCGGTGCAAAAAAAACATTGGTAGCATTAATAAAATACATTAAAATATGTTTTTTTTGAATTTTTGCATTGAAAACTGTGCCCGTACGGCCCTTGTAGGCCAAGAAAAATTTGCCAATGCTCCGGTGTCTAAATCAGATATGTTTTATATGAATCCTGGGGTTTTTGGGCCTTTTGGACTCAACCGTGAGGTTGGTTTTGGTCCAAAATTATCTAAAAAATAAAGACCCCCCAGAACCAATAAACAAAATTAAAAAATGATCTGACAGCTTCAAACCCTTAGGATGCAAAGAGCTTGCTTCAACAAAACTAGAACAACAAGCAGCAAGAAAGCTTTGATACCATGTTAGAATAGGTAAACACCTATGCTCCTAAGAACACCTACATGCAAACCTTTCACATAGAAGAAACAAGATACAGACAGAAGAAGAGAAAGCTATGGCGGCCAAAAAGCTAGAGACATGATATCCATGTTGAAAGAATAAATTTCTATTATCAACAAAAATGAATACAATACAATCTGCTTACTAAAATGCAAAGTGATGAATCCTTATAAAAGGATACCGAAACCCTAAAGGGAAAACCCTAAAAGAGATGCCTAAGTTTAACTTAAGCGTAGAGTATAATAGACTAATAATTAAATGAATTAATTATTAGCTATAATATGACTACTCTAACATGATCCTCTTAATAACCCGACAAATGTGGGGACGATCACAAAAGAAAATTATTTCCAACATATCATCTTTTACACACCCCACAAAAGGATATTCCCAATCTTCCACTTCAAATAAAATTCTCTAATTACGGGGGTAATAATCCATGTGGAGATCAGAGCAGGAAGAACAAACATCAACCCTAGTGCTAATACCCACCACCAAACTTAGTCGATCAGACATTAAAGAGTAATGAAACAACCCGACCTTACTGACACCAGAATAAGACAAAGAAAAAAATTTTTTCCCAAACAACCAACAAAGAAGGAAGAAAGCGATCTCCAAAATAGGAAATGAAGACAACCCCAACGGAAAAAAATGAGTGCAAAACACAAAATACAAGGACAACCAAAAAAAACTCCATAATAACGCACAATTAAGCACAAGATATGAAGTCCCATCAAGATCACAAAGTACTGTCAAGAAATAAATGACCAATGGATGAGTAATAGATGGAGCTTGCCACATAAGTTTACCACAAACCAACTCAACTCACATAAGATAGGAAAAGACCCAAACCATTATATCACTAAATGCGAAGTCGGGAGAAACAAAGATTACACACAAGCCCAGAAGCCCAAGCTGACATAGGAGAGATAAATGACAATATAACGACCAACACCACAATGCATCAAAATTAAAAGTACCACCAATATTCATAATTAAATTATGTTAAAAAAGCCACAGGTTTACATGTGTCATGATGTACAGGTACAGGTCTAATCATAGGCCAAAATAATTTAAGAAAACACCTTATACGAATAAGATGTCACATGGATATTCAACATGTAGATTAGAAAAATAACTAGACATCAAAACGCACATAAAACAATAACTATCTTAACCATAATTCATCATGCTTAATGTAAAGTAGTGAGAAGAGAATAATACGAGAGAAGTATCTTACTGAACTTTCTCAACATTGCCTATCGGTAACGCATCACCAAAGTCTGACAATAAAGCATCACCAAAATCTGTTAGTATAACATCACCAAAATTTATCAGTATAGCATCACCAAAATCCATCAGAAAGCATGCATGTCGATAAAGCATCACCAAAATTCATTGGTAAAGCATCACCAAAATCTGTCGGTGAAGCAACACTGAAATCCTTCGGTAAACATGCCTAAACAACTTGGTAGGAGTGAGAAACCATAATCCAAGGCCAAAACAAAAGAAATCAGATTGTAGAGATTTAGAAAAATAACTAAACACCAAAGCTGACACAACCTAATATACCCCACTTTAACATACTTCATTACAAATATTGAGAGTAGGGGGGGAAATTATCATGTGAACAATCATAAGAAAGGGTGTCAAGATAGATTTTGTCACCTCCCATATTTGCTTAGTGGTTCGCAAGAGCATTACCTTCCCTAAGCATATGCGAGATAGAGAACTTATGAAAAGAGTCAATGAAAGACCAGATTTGTTGCATTATATATTTGAGCTTCCAATTGTCAATGCATTTTTTAACACAAGCATTAATGATAACCGAGGAATCATCTTCAATATGAAGGCATAAAATTGAAAGTTTCTTAGCAAGCAGTAGACCTTCTAAGAGTGAGATAGCCTCTGCCATATTTTTAATATTATCAGTGATGGGGGAAGCCTTCATAGCCAACACTTGCCCTAAATGATTTCTTAAACAAACTCCAATACCTGCAACACTAGGATTACCATGAGAGCAGCCATCAAAATTTAATTTGATGAAAAGGGACTGAGGAGGCTGCCACTTGATCAAAGACCTGTCAATGGGAACTTTTCTAATACAAGGAAAGATAGGGGAAGAAGGCAGAGAAAGGGATTACCAAGAAGTTAGAATCTGACTATCCCAAGAAGAGAAGACAACATTTGGGTTAAAATGAGAAGTGACAATATTATTAATCTATTCTGAAATATGCCTTCTCAATATTATTAATTAGTTCTAAAATATGCTTCTTTAAGTAAATATTAATGTTAATATTATTTCTTTTTACTTAGTTATATTAATATTTAATAGATAATATTATATTATTAATGTTTTAATTAATAGTAATTATTAATTAAAAATAATGGTTAATATACAATTATTATTAATATTAATTCTAGGTATCAATTATATTAATGAAGTTGTTTTACTAATGTCCTTGGATAAAAAATTGTGACATTGTTAGAGAAACAAAGTAGTTACATGAGCTCATTTGTGTAATAAAGATTTTTTTATAGTGACAACTTAGTATGTTTAACTGAACACTGTTATAGACAGATGGACACCTTCGGTTACTTTTGTTCATATTTATACGTGAACTGTCGTTACGTGAAGTCTTTAAGATAATTGACTTATTTCTAATCAAATTGTGACTTTTATAGATGTTTTCAACAACTTTTGCTTGTAATTATAGTTGAAATTTAGTAATTATTAAATAGGTTAATTTATATGATGTGAATTTTATAAATAAATCTATAGAGACTTAATGTGCATTTTTCTTTGGAAAATTGAATTATATTATTATTAGTAATTTTATTAGATAAACTAATTTGCATAGTGTTACTATAAATGAGTTTATCACTGAATTTTATTGCCTTTCTGGAATCGTACTCATTATGTGATGATGTGTCTTTTGAGTTACTAATTAAATAAATTGTGTTTCTTTCCCTTTTACAAAACTGCATTGTGTTAGGTTTCTATGGGGATCAGATGACTCTTAGGGTGAAAACTAGAGGTTTTGGGGTTTTTGTTGATATGGTGTTTTATGTGCTTCAGTGCATGTTCATGTTGATATCAATTTTGAGTCTTGATCTTTGTACCCAACTTGGTTTGTCTAAACTAGACTTATGTGATCATGTGATAGTACTTTATGTGGTATTGGTTAATTGAGAACCAATAGTTTCTTGTATGGGAAAGAACTAGTTTTGAGAGTTATGTTCTTATTTTTGATATTGTTTATGATTCTCTGAGGGTGTATCCCTATATAAGAGAGAATCAGTGACGAGGTTTATGTTATACCTTCGTGATGTTATTTTTTGAACCTATGGTAGGTTACCTAGTTGTATGGTAGGGGGTGGCTTGCAATAATTGTCGGGGCCCATAAATGGCTACTAGGATCATTTATTGTAAGTAAGTGTAACAAGTGATAACATAATAATTTATTAGGAGTTTTATAGTAATCTAATAAGATATAAGGCCCCACCCATGCTTGAGCACTATTATAGGCTAAGATGGAGGATGAGATGATGCTTTTCACCTTGAGGGGTGTGTGTCTGGCATAGTTAGTGACTTTGTCTATTTGAGAGGTCATTGACACCGTGTATAGTCACTTGAGTGCCGGGATCCATTGAGGGATTACTAGGACAAAACTCAAGGGTTAGACATACATGATGACACCTTCCTATATATATCTTAGGCTATCCTACGTGTTTTAGTTACCTCTGGTATTTTGTAGATTTCATATTGTGATTCAGAGAGCTTCTAGGATCTTCCTATACATTTCTTTATGATGGTCTTATATACCCTTGATGTTTGTCTTCTTGTTATATACTTGTGTGAGTGGGCCTGTTATTATCTCCTCAGCACGGTGGGGGTGGACCTTTGGTTCCATGTGGTCGGGTGGTAGTGATTCTTATTACCATTGAGATCCGAAGTTCTTCTTCATGTTTGGATGATCCTTGATGCAATTCTATATTCTTCTTATTCTTCTGGAGACTTGCTTAGTTTCATGAGTTGTATACTTGTTCCATATGTGTATATTGGTTACCATCCCTTTGGAGGATGTATTGTATTGTTATGTATTACTACATACCTTGCGTCTTGTGCAGTGGATGTTGATTTTTTTGTATACCTTGGGTATCAGATGTATATGTGGTCTTATTATATGAGATGTATATTATTGGATTCAGTTGATGTATCCTTTATGTTATGTACTTTATAGTTGTACTTCATAGATTAGTTTTCTTAAGAAATTCTACGTCAAGGAACCCTTGAGATTTGTAACCTTTGTTGAGTTATATTTATGTGGATGTCATTTGTTTCATTGTGTTGCTTTCGCTTTATTAATATTATTGTTTTTGATTAAGGTAAAAATAGTTTTTGAAAGGAACTCGAAACGTTTTACAAGAGATAATTAAAGATAAGCAAAGACAACCCTTACAAACATGAAATACGTGCTATGAACAAAAGAGCAGGACCCAAGTAAATAGCCCAAAACCCGAAGAAGCAGAAAACCAGTAAAAAAAGTATAGTTACTAGCAAAATTACCAGCAAAACACTAGCAAACCTTCTAGCGCAACACCCAACTTAATGTATTTTTTCATAGGCTTCCTCAGCCTCTTTTTGCATGTTTTCCATCAAGGCAATGGAATCCTTCAGCTTTAGCATCTCCTTTGGGATCTTTGGAACTTTTCTTTTGACACCTCTATGAGTTCTAGTGCTTAGGCCTGTGCTCTCAATATCACCTTCCACCGTGAAAGTAGTTCTTTCTAGCAGACTCATTTCCAGGTAGGCGTATAAAGCTTTGAGATTCTGGACATAAACTTTCAGCCCTTCATTACTGTGTTTCAGAATAATGTTTATCATATGCCCATTGTGACTGATTTGGGTTTTCATCTCACTGAACTTATCTTCAATAATTTCATTAACCTTATCAGTAAGGTCATCATCTCTATTTTTATTGTTTACCTTAATCTTCACCTCCTTCTCCATTTCCGCCATTCTAGAATTGAGAGGATCCATAGCTTCTTGCATGTTCTTGAGGTGCAATTTCATCATGTTCATTTCCTCCCCAATTGTTAATATTATTGTTTATAAACATTTAAAAAAAATTATCCTATTAACTTGGTTCCTTGTTTAGGTTAGTTGTCGTGGGTTCCCTGGTGGGGCATTACACTTGGTATCAGAGTCCACATTTCTACACTGGGATCTCTAGAAAAATTGTGTGCCCATTAGTTGGTTAGTTGTGCATGTTAGCACATGTCTTCTCATGTCTTTAGAGTCGTTGTTCATGATCTCTTATTTGGGTATGTGGTTCTTCCCACTTTATTTGGGAGTGATGTTTTTCTTGGTTGTTATAGGTGCATACCTACTAAGACTCAAATTGCACTAGGATTTATGATTGAAACTCTAGGTTCTCTAGTCTTATCGTTGTTCATGAAGTTTGTAATCATCTATAGGAGCACTTTGGTAGTGAGAAGATGGATTTCTTGTTTTGGATTTGTGTGGTTTTTATGTATGAAAACTGGGTGATAGTCACTGGATTGCCTCGTCTGTTATAGCATGATAGTTGATGTATGTGATGTGTTGTGGTGATGGAGTCCTAGTTTAAAGAGCTCTTTGTTTCTTGTTTTCTTTATCTTCAAGTGACTTTTGATTTTTCTTGAGTGACCTATTTCTTAGCCCTATGAGTGTGATGTTATTGATCATGTATGATTAGACTTGCCTGTTGTATTGTATTGACATTATTTGAGTTATATGAATTGTATTGTGTGAGTGTTGTAATCAGCTCTGAAGGAATATGATTGATTATGAAATTGGAAATTAAATTCATGTTTGTTCAATACATTACACATCATTTAGAAATATATATATCATTCATTAGGAGTGAATTAACCGTTTTAGAAATTTACCTCATTATTATAGATTAATTGGGTAAAGGACCTAAGTCCCCAAGTAATTGTGCATAGCATCCTTAGTAGAAATTTTGTAACTGTTAACCTATTTGTATCATTCTGCAAACGATTGATTAAATATTAATGATAGTAACCTAGTAGAATTCATAATTGCATGAAGTTGCATAAAGATGATGTTAGAAATATAACAACTATCTTACTTGAGTGATTGTGTGCATATTCTAATGCATCTAACGTAAAATATCTTAGATGTCGTGAAGTGACTACTCCCTTGAGTGTGGCTACTCCTAGTCACCTAGTTATGTGAAATGTTCTTATATTGATGATTTAGTTTGGTTGACTGATATCTTGTTGTGTTGTATGTAGTCAACCTTAATTGCTTTTGAATTTTCTTACGACTGGATTAGTCACCCAAATCTCTTTTCGTTATCTATTTTGTGGTGTTAGTCACATTTAATTTAATGTTGGAATTGTATTAATTTTTTATTTAGTGTTGAAACTTTGTAAGTTCTCCCATTTGGGATTTTCCTTAGACTTGTCTGGTGACTATTTCGAATGTTTGGTGTTGTTGACCATGTTTCTGTTGGAAAGTGATAATGCAAGCAATTGTTATTTTGTCATTGCTGTCAAACATTAACTGGTGAGACTATTGTTATCTGTTTGAGTACCATATCTATTGTTAATGAAGAAGATTTAACAAGAAGACCAAGTGAATGGTTGAGTTAAGGAAAATAAAAGGGTACTTGATCAGTTGGCACTCTAGCAAAGTAATTAGTTGTTTATCTTTCAAAGATAGTTTTTCTGGTTGTTCTATGCCGAGCAAGTTTGGCTTGTGTCAAGCAAAGTTGCTTATGCCGAGAAAAGTTGCTTATGCCAAGAAAATTTGTTCATGACGAGCAAAGTTGTTCAATGTTGAGCACCAGTGAAATTGCCGAGTGAAAATAGTGATGTTGGCCGACTTACAGTAATTGGATTAATGATGAGATTTGAGATCTTTGGCCGAGTTAGTTAATTTTATTGGGATATGTAATGTTAATTAAAGATTGATCCACGTCATTTAATGTATGGGTAACCATAATTAATGCATGGTTTCAAGTTTTAATTAGAGACTACTTTGGAGAAGTAAATGTAATGCAAAGATGGAATGATCCATTGGATCTAACCTAACCTAAGATCTACGATCTTGTTTAAGTGGAAAAAGATTTATCTGACCTAGACAGAGAGGTATATGATAACCTCAAGGGGTTATTCATTAAGTGTGCAAGAAGTGTGCTGATGAATGTGAAGTACATGTGTATGCAAGAGGATTTGCATAGTTAATTTACTGTTTGACATGATCTAGCAGAGAAGGCCGAATACAGAAGCAGAGAGTTTCATGTGTGATTGCTTGATGGATTTCCAAGCAGATTAGAAGGTTGAAATGACAATGCAGGCTATCCAGTAAGTTAACATCAAAGCTGTAATTGGATCTAAATTTGCAAAGTAAGTTGTATGTATCAGATCACAACTGTTGATTACTTTCTAACCATTGTATCAGTTAAAATCCTTTAACAAGGTTGACCTAACAGTCATTTGTATAAATCCTCTAACAAGGTGACATTTAGGTGGAATGTTCTAGGTCCTCTAACAAGGCCACTCCTGACAGGGTGATTAAATCCTTTAACCAGGTCACACCTAGAAGTGTGTTATTGTAACCTTTAATAGGGTTGGCTCCTCATAGAGCTCACTTCAGAAGAGTGAAAACTTGGTAGCATGTTACTGGTGGTTTTTCACATATTGGGTTTCCATGTTAAATACTTGTGTCAACTTGTGTGAATGCTTATGGTTTGTTTTACTATTATATTGCTATAAGATAATTTCAATTGACAGTAAACTGCATGATTAAAGTTGTTGACTTATGCTATTGCTGCCGAGTAGATTTGAAATGTAGAAAGTTTTTATTTGCTACATCTAGACCTAAGGATAACTAATTCACCCCTCCCTTCTCAGTTATTCTAAATTCATTCTAACAATTGGTATCAGAGCTTTCGTCTCCTGAAAATAGTTTGAAGGTACTTGGAGCGAAAAGATCAAGATGTATAAGAAGGAGGTTCTTAAGCTGAACAAAGATAACTTCCCTGCATGGAAGAGTTTGATGAAACTGCATCTGGCTAGTATTGGAGATGATTCCAAGTGACTTATTGAAAATGACTATGTTTCACCTACTACTCCTCTCACAACTACTCAACGAAAAGAAAAGCAAGAGCACAATTAAGAAATGTTGGAGATCGCCTCATTGAGCTATTCAGAGTTTGATGATATAAAGAGCTGCACAAATGCAAAGTAGATGTGGGACAAACTTGCAACTATCTATGGTGGAGACACAAATGTGTTGAGAGCTAAATCAAAAAGTCTAAGAGGTAAGTTTGATGAGATGAAAATGTTAATTAGTATTATGGTAGAGTAAAAGAAGTTGTAAATGCCATCAAAGGAGCTAATGGAACAATTGATGAGAATACTATTATGAGCAAGGTACTAAGAACTTTACTTCCTGTATATGCTATTAGATTTTTTGCAATTCAAGAATTGAGATGTACTCCTAACAATAATCTGAATCTAGAAAATCTGATAGGCAGACTCACTGCATTTAAAATGTCAAATTATGATAACTATAATCCATAAGAGATTGATTCTGCTTTTAGATCACAGCTGGTTCTCAATATATTTAAGAGAGGAAAGAAACATGTGGACAATGATAGTGACACTACTGATGATGATCTTGAAGAACTTGAAGCACTTATGGCAAAAAGGCTTTCCAGAGGAAAAGGAAAATACAGAGGTAAACTTCCTATTATTTGTTTTTCATGCAATAAAGTTGGTCATATAGCTGCTAGATGTCCTGACAAGAATGAAAAGGATGAAAGAAGGGACAATAAATACAAAGAATACAAAGATAGAAAGGATGACTGAGACTTCAGGAAATATAAGGACTACAAAGACAAAGGTAAGAAATCTTGTTATATTTCTGAAGAAACTTCTGACAATGACACTGATAATTCTGATGAAAATGATATAGAAGTTGTTTATGTTGCAATGAAAGAAGATTCTAATGATAATGAGAAAAATGCACTAATCTCTTATATGAGTAAAAATGATCGTTGGATCATTGACAGTGGTTGTTTGTTAGGAACCTGTGTGTTCTTTCTATTTATTTTGTTATTGTAGTGTTGTCGGATGCATATGCTTTGTAAGTCATCCCGTGAGTATATTTTACTATCCCACATGCAGAGGTAGTATTAATTTTCTAGATCGTACTTAGTATATAAGAGTAGGTTGAGGCCTTTGATGGACACCGACGAATTTATTGTATTGAGCTTGCTCAAAGGAGGTTACCCCCTTGAAGTGGTCCGCGATCAATAGATTCATTCAGAGTTCTATTATTGCTCTATATTCTGTTATTTCGTGCATTCTCACCATATTGCTGTAAGGAGGTTCCTCTCATCTAGTATCAGAGCACTTTCTTGGGCTCGCTGGGTGGAAATTACGTCTAATTTTTTTTCGTCGTGGCCTTCAGGTTCCTTTCAATTCTACTATCTCTTTTTATTGCAATAACTCTTTTCTGT
>MU225376.1:1696475-1743899 GCA_018584345.1 Thuja plicata
AGTTTATCAGATGGATGTGAAATCTGCATTTCTCAATGGTATCTTGGAAGAAGAAGTGTATATTGAGCAAGCTGATGGTTTTATAGACCCAAACAAAAGAGATATGGTTTGCAAACTACACAAAGCACTATATGGATTGAAGCAAGTGCCAAGAGCATGGTACGAGAGATTTCACAATTATCTAATCAAGATTGGATTTTCAAGAACCAATGACAACAACCTGTACTTAAAGACAGAGAAAAGCAAAGGTACATTATTAGCTAAAATTTTTGTAGATGACATCATATTTAGTGGACAAGATGTGTTATATCAAAAATTTACAACAGAGATGCAAACTGAGTTTGAGATGTCTATGTTTGGTGAAATAAAATTCTTTGTTGGCTTACAAATCTATCAAATGAAGAATGGTATCTATATCACTCAATATAAATAAATCAAAGAGATACTGAAAACTTTTGGAATGGAAGAGTCCAAACCAGTGAGTACACCCATGGCTATTGGACAGAAGCTGAGAAAAGATGATGACACAAAAGAAGTGAACCAAACACTCTATAGATCAATGATTGGAAAACTACAGTATGTTGTACACAGTAGACCTAATATTGACCTAGCTGTTGGGATTGTTGCAAGGTTTTTTGATAACCCCAAGGAGACTCACATGATGGCAGTAAAAAGGATTCTAAGATATTTGAAAGGAACTGATGACTATGGTCTATACTACAAAAGGAATGACAAGTTTGAACTTAGAGTTTACATTGACTCTGATTGGGCTAGAAATGTTGATGAGAAGAAAAGCACTACTGGTGGAGCATTTATTTTAGGGAAAATATTGATCTCCTAGACAAGCAAGAAATAGAACTGCACCTCACAATCTACAACTGAAGCTAAGTATGTGGCAGTAGCAGTCAACTGTTCTAACATTGTGTGGTTGAAGATACTATTGAAAGGTATGAACGAAGAAATCACTGACCTAGTTGTCATATATTGTGATAACACAAGTGCTATTAATATTTCCAAAAATCATGTGATGCACTCAAAGACAAAGCATATAGCTATCAAGTATCATTACTTGAGGGAGCTAGTTCAGAGTAAAGAAGTGAGACTAGATTATGTGAACACTAAAGAACAATTAGCAGACATATTCACAAAAGCACTACCCAAGGATTCTCATGAGTATCTATGAGGTAAATTGGGGGTGATTCCCCTAACTGAGGCTAATTAATTTCTATATGGTACTGTTGCATCAAATATTACATTCAGAATACTTGACACATTGATGCATAGTAAGTCACACTTTAGGATGCTGGATAAAGTTGTGAAGATGAACAAGGATAGAAAAGAAAATCAATCATAATCAAGATGATAGGATCAACATGATACTGAAGATCTACATGACAAATATAATGACGTCTTTGGCATTGTTGTCAAAAAGGGAGAGATTACCTATAAAGAGGGAAAAAAGGAAAAAGAGGGAGAGATTTCCTAGAAGAAGAGATTACCAAGAGGGAAAGATTACAAAGAGGTAGGAGTTACTATTGAAAACATTGAAGTGATTATCTACTTAGAGGGAGTCTACAGATGATTAGACATAGATGATTACAATGTGATTACAGACATAGAGGGAGAAAAGTTTTACAGATAAGAATCAGAATGAAGCTAAAGACATTAATGAAGATTCGTTCATATCAAGGAACACGGGTGAATTTTTGGATTGGTTGGTAACTATGCTGGTTAAATCATTGTTTTAATGTTCTATGTTGCCATCAATGCCAAAGAGGGAGATTGTTGGAAAGTGACAATGCAAGCAATTGTTATTTTGTCATTGCTGTCAAACCTTAACTGGTGAGACTATTGTTATCTGTTTGAGTACCATATCTATTGTTGATGAAGAAGATTTAACAAGAAGACCAAGTGAATGGTTGAGTTAAGGCAAATAAAAGGGTACTTGATCAGTTGACACTTTGGCAAAGTAATTATTTGTTTATCTTTCAAAGCCAGTTTTTCTAGCTATTCTGTGCCGAGCAAGTTTGGCTTGTGCTGAGCAAAGTTGCTTATGCCGAGAAAAGTTTCTTATGCCGAGAAAATTTGTTCGTGACGAGAAAATTTGTTCAATGCCGAGCACCAGTGAAATTGTCGAGTGAAAATAGTGATGTTGGCCGACTTACAGTAATTGGATTAATGATGAGATTTGAGATCTTTGGCTGACTTAGTTAATTTTATTGGGATATGTAATGTTAATTAAAGATTGATCCACGTCATTTAATGTATGGGTAACCATAATTAATGCATAGTTTCAAGTTTTAATTAGAGACTACTTTGGAGAAGTAAATGTAATGCAAAGATGGAATGATCCGTTGGATCTGACCTAACCTAAGATCTACGATCTTGTTTAAGAGGCAAAAGATTTATCTAACCTAGATAGAGAGGTATATGATAACCTCAAGGGGTTATTCATTGAGTGTGCAAGAAGTGTGCTGCTGAATGTGAATTACATGTGTATGCAAGAGGATTTGCATAGTTAATTTACTATTTGTCATGATCTAGCAGAGAAGCTGAATACAAAAGTAGAGAGTTGCATGTGTGATTGCTTGACGAATTTCCAAGAATATCAGAAGGTTGAAATGACAATGCAGGCTATCCAATAAGTTAACATCAGAGCTATAATTGGATCTGAATTTGCAAAGTAAGTTTTATGTATTAGATCACAACTACTGATTACTTTCTAACCATTGTATTAGTTAAAATCCTTTAACAAGGTTGACCTAACAGTCATTTGTATAAATCCTCTAACAAGGTGACATTCAGGTGGAATGTTCTAGGTCCTCTAACAAGGCCACTCCTGACAGGGTGATTAAATCCTTTAACCAGGTCACACCTAGAAGTGTGTTATTGTAACCTTTAACAGGGTTGGCTCCTCACAGAGCTCACTTCAGAAGAGTGAAAACTTGGTATCATGTTACTGGTGGTTTTTCCCATATTGGGGTTCCACATTAAATAATTTTGTCAACTTGTGTGAATGCTTATGGTTTTTTTTACTGTTATATTTCTACAAGCTAATTTCAATTGACAGTAAACTGCATGATTAAAGTTGTTGACTTATGCTACTACTTCCGAGTAGATCTGAAATACATAAAGTTTTTATTTTCTACATCTAGACCTGAGGATAACTGATTCACCCCTCGCCTCTCAGTTATTCTAAATTCATTCTAACAGTTTCGTGATAAGTATTGTTTCTATCATGTTCATTGTGGACCTCTGATAGTATGTATAAGGGAGAACATCATAGAGATTGCACTGTAATTGTCTATGAAACTAAATGCTTTACATAATTTATGTGTTTGCATGAGTGTTGCATTAAGTAAGGTTTCTTGAACTGTTCAAATTTCTACTCGATATAATCATGAGTAGGTGTCTTCTATATTAAGCTTTAGTATGTATGTATTTCATGATTATTGAAAGCATTAAAGATATAAACTTATTTAAGAAGTGTTAGATGATGAACACATGATTAAGGTGATTTTTGGTTTATGCTTAAATTTGAGTTATAATACTCTTCGTGATTCTTTATGCATATCTTAAAATATAGTTAAGTTGACTTACATTAGTTCTTCTTGAGTATAGATGAGTGATTGTTGTGACTGGTATATTATTTTAATGACTATGAGTTGGGTTTACCTTCCTTTTTGATCCTTATTAATAGGGGGAGTAGCACTACGGTTCAAATCCTTTTTTATTCTTTACTAGATTAGTTATCAGCTTCTAGGAGTAAGCCTAGTTTTAGGGGAGGAGGATGTAATACCTACCCCTTAGTCTGCCTTTGTGTTTCAGTTTTTAAACTCTTTTAGGCCTTTTATGTATGTGTTAGTTATTGTAGTTGATTTTTAGGATATTCTTGTATTAATTTTCATTATACTATTGATCCAGTGTTTAGTTGTGTTATATCATCTGTTTTAATGTGATTCATAGTTATTTCATGATGGTTGGGTATATGTTAGGATGTAATTTTTATTATGGTTTCTAACAATACTGACCCTATATCTATATGCACATGGATCATTGTTATGTTTTGTATTACTAGTTGCTTTGTTTGGTATGGCATGAGACAGATTTGTAGTTACTTGCTTCAGCAAGATCCACATGATAAAATGATCTCAACCATTGTTTTCTTTATTATATGTATGCATATGTTCGTCTTTGTGATGATAGGTTTGCAAGTACCAGGCTACGTCTTCCCTGAATTGGGAGGAGTGAGTGTGCCCTATCGTAGTATCTTAGAGGTAAGAGAGGGGAGATAATATCAGGTCCAAATCCATCCCCTAAATCTTTATTTTGTCCTATAAATAGACAAGAATCTGATTGACTAGCCTAGTGGTTGAATCCATCAAGTGACGTGGATTCGTGAGCCTGTTTGTGTGTGTTTGTGGTTCTGTTTCAGTTGTTTTTCTATTTAGATGGGTTTTAGATGGATTAATGATGCTTTTGGCTTGATTTATTTAATGAATATTTATGGTAAATATTAATGTTATTAATTGCACCTTTAAGAAGGTTAAAATATTGATATATTGAATATATGGCTATTTAATAATTAAATACCTATATTTAATTAATTGATTTAATTATTATGTCTTGATTTAAATAATTGAGATTTAATAAATATTAAATTCAATTAATTATAATTAATTGTGCAAAGTTGAGTTATTGAATATTACTTTAAGTTGCATGATTAATTGATTTATTTACTTGAAAAATATTTTCATTCACTTTCAATTATGACTCTGCTTTCATATTATAAAGTTGAGTTGTGCATGCTTTAAGTGAAAATTGAAAATTGAAAATAAAGAATTTATTTTATTTATTAATTAGATAATTTATATTCCCTTTAGGGTTTTCACTTTTTGAAAACCTAATTGCTTAGTTTTCTATATCCTTGGATTGAAAGCCATTTTGGAGGTTTTTAAGCAAGGAGAAGGAGAAATCAGGTGTTGAGTTATATTTATGTGGATGTCATTGGTTTCATTGTGTTTCTTCCACTTTGTTAATATTATTATTTATAAACATTTAAAAAAACAAAATTATCATGTTAACTTGGTTTCTTGTTTAGGTTAGTTCTCCTGGGTTCCCTAGTGGGGGATTACAGTTCTCCTCAGTCAAGCCCTCCAATTGGATAGTATCTTGTAGTTTCTGAAGGTCAGATTGAATAGAGACTACTTTGTAGATGTCCCCAAACACCTCTTTATTCCAAAATTTAATTTTGTTTTTGATCCTCTTAATTTCTTGGACCACTCTATACATAGTTGTACCTTCCACTTGGGTATTCCACCAATCAAAAATATTCCTTTCAAGGTCAGGATGCTGCATCCACATTTTCTCAAATCTGAAAGGGGAGTTTCTTTTACCCGTTAGAGGATTGGCTTGAAAGGCAATAGGAGAATGATTGGACCCAGTGCGGTGTAGAGTATACATCAAGAAGACATAAAAGAGAATCCAATCCATTAACATTAGGGCCCGATCTAGGTGAACTTGAATCAAGTCATCCCCAATTCTTTGATTCGATTAGGTATAATTCCCACCTCTGAGGTCAAGATCCAAAAGGGATTGATTATTTATAAAATCCATTAGAGCCACACCACTATCAATATGGGATGAGATTCCTCCAAATTTTTCAGAGTCGCTAAGGGCAGTATTGAAGTCTCCAGCCACCATCCAATAGTTATTCTTGAAGTTACTTCTCTCAGTTTCCAGCTTACGCCAAAACTTATCTCTACCACATTTAGATTTGGGCACATAGATATTAGAAAGAACCCAAGAGAAGCCATCCCTAATATGGTTAAATATGATAGTAGAGATGTTACCTTTAGATTTAATAATATCTCCATGAATAGTATTAAGGTTACAGAAGGAGGCAGTTCCCCCAGAGGCCCCTTCAGAGCTACAACCACAACACCACAGTTCTTACATAATTTAATCTTTTCAACTTTATCTCTAGCCATTTTAGTCTCCTAGATAAGAATGATATCTAGCTTCTGATCCCTAACAAAATTTCTCAAAAGGTCCTATTTGTGGGTGCTATTTAATCCCTTCATGTTCCAAGAGATGATCTTCATTTCTTAACTTGGGAGCATTCCTGGATGCTACACTGATGCCCATCCATAATACTTTGTCTCCTCTCCTGTTCTCTTGTGATTCCATTTGGTATTCTCCCATGGTTAGATTTAGGAGTTCCCACATCAGCTCTCATAGCTCTCGTTATAACTCCTCCTGGGGGCATCCCTAGATTAGGTTCAATCTATTTCTTTTTATTATGAGTCAGCTCCATCCAGAGGTCCTCCAAATATTATGAGAATGGATTAGATTCTTCAAATGAGTCCGCCCAACCTTTCTTACTTTATGGAGTTTGTGGGTTTAAGGTACGTTCCTAGATTTTATTCCCTTTATCAGTATCCTCTAAGGAATTTTGGGTTAACTCAATACAAAGATCTTCCTTATCGACATAGGTGGCTCTAATTTCTCCTTCTTCGAGGGGACCATCAAGTACCGAAGACAACTCCTTAGTATGATCTATGCTACTTCCTAGAATATTTAAGACTTGGAGGGGGCCATTGAAGCTTAGGTCTATTTCAATTCCTAAGAACAATAAAAGGTCTTTCGAGCTAGTAGCATTAGTGTTCACCGAAGGTTTTACCCTCCAAACCATCTTAGAGTCCTTTTGGGAGGAAGGCTTGGCTTTCTTAGATTTAAGAGGGAATTCCTTTGCCCGGTGGTCTAATTTTTTGAAGGAAAAACAAACAAAGGGAAGGGACTCAAATTCAAATTCTTGGGTCCATACACCAAGCTTGGAGTTGATGACAATTGTATGAGGTAGGTCATCGGTCTGAAGAATATTCACATAAATCCTAGCATAAACCCTCTGAGTTCTCGTAGTTGTCATAGGATGAATAGAAACAAGATCTCCAAAGGAACTGGCCAGCCCTCCTAGGAAATCTTCATTCCAGTATTACAGAGGGAGACCAGGGAACCTAACCCAGACCAGGGCCAAAACAAAAAAAGGCGAGTAAATGAGAGCCAGGTTGGGAGACCATTTTTGTAGTGCAAGAGAGTAACGACCAACCATCTAGGGGCCACCGCATAAGATTTTAGAAAGGTCTTCCATACTTGAAAATTAAAAGGAAAAGAAACCTTTGGCCATGAAAACAATGCCAACTTGAACTTTAAGGAACTATTTTCTCTTCACAAATTTCTTAAAAACTTCAATATTAGTTCTACCCCCAACAAACTTGCCAATCAGGGTCATCTCCATAGAAGAAATCGAGAAATTGATCAGAGGATCTGAGATAAAAATAGAGAACTCTCCTTTAGTAGGGTTAGAGACCACATTAACCAAAGGGAAGGAAGATTTCCTAGAATTTTTTGTTGGTACTCTCAAATTTGGCACAAATTTGGAGTGACCAATTCAAAATTTTTGCTAAGGCAAGGTGAGTACCCCTAAATTTTTTTCGAAGATGCCTACTTGAAGTGCAAGTAAAATGTGGCCTGATGATTCTCATGACATACCAATTGGGGAAAATGTGAAAAACCTATCATGGGGTAGATGAAATGAGTCACATCTTTTAGAATTTAGATTTGATATGTTTTGGAGATAGTTGTTTAAAGCTGTTCACTTAAATATGTATTCTGCATAATGCCTGATTATAGAAAATGGCCTACTTTGCATGCTTGCATCTTTGACCTGATAGAGTTTCATGATATAAGGATAGGTCTGAGGTTTTATAGGCATGAGAGAGAAGATTCATTTTAATTTTTAGATTATTATGAGTTCATGTGATAAGTTTCCCAAGGCAATTTTGTTTGCAATTTATGTTGCTTCTCAGAATGTGAGTGCAGAATTCTGAATGCCTGACTTTGAAGTTATGCAAGTTGTACCTGGTTGAATGCCTTACATAATTGAGTGTTCCCCTATGTTGGAAACATGAAAGTGTACCTATTTGAAGAGTTTTAGACTCATACCAATCCAGTTGTCCACTTTTTCAGCTTGATTCCAAATCCAAATTCTGCATATTTACTGAGTTTAAAATCAGAAAAGTTGTAAGGTGCTAACTTTGCAGATTAATGATAATTGATCAGTTCACTTTCAATGAAAGATTAGTTGAGGATTCATGTTCCATGTGTGAAGGTGAATTAGGTTCCAAAGATTAAGATGCTGAAGGATCTTCTTGATGACTTTATGAATTTAGTATCGAAGACAGTTTGTGTAGTTTTCCAATGCTGAACAAAATGAAGTTTGCAGAATGGTCACTTTCAGAGAGTGGTAACTTTCTGTCTGAAAGCTGTTTTCAAGAACCAATTGTGGGACCATTCTCTTTGCATGTAATTGTATTACTTGAACTGGTGGTGAAGTCTCAGGGCATGTTTTAGTAGTCTTGAAAAAGTCAATCCGAATGAGATTTATGTTGTTTCTACGTTTGCACTTGCACAATATTCTGGAATGCCAAAGTTTGATTAGTTGCACCTTGCACAAAAATTTGAATCTGACAAAACCATTTTGCATGCATTTTCATCGTGGGTAAATGAATTATTTTACCAGGTGATGAGTCTTCAGGAGTTAATCTAGTATCTTTCTGAGTTGCATTTCTGGCAGTGTTTGCATATGTTTGAAAACTTTCAATTGTAGAATATAATGAAATTGCTTACTTTGAGTGGTATTATCTTTTGGCCCTAATGTTTTCAAGCCAATCCATTTGGCGAATATGTTCAGTTTCTGGAGAAGAGTATGTCTTCTAGTCCTCATACTTGCAAGGGGTCATGTAGTCATTTTTCAGAGCTCATTCCGAAAGCCAGTTGCCATTAATGAGTGCGGTCTACATAAATGTTAAAAATGATTATAAAGTCGACCATTTTGATGCTTTGTGGTTTAATTGCGATATGTTTTATACTTACAATGGGGAAGCATATCTAAAGCACATGAATTTGCTGACAGAGGACAAAAGAAGAATGCAAAGTGTGGAATTTAAGTCATTAAAGCACTATCCTGATATGCCTGTTGCAATGATACATTATGAATTTTACTCAACTTATCACAATATGAGTTTGCACCCACAAACTGGAGATTAATGATAGCTGGCAAAATATTGAAGGAATATTTTCTTCAAATTTTAAAACCAAATGCTATGAGAGGCTAGCGCTATGAATTTGAAGACCTTTTTCAAACTTTGAGAACATTGCCAAAACAAAATATCGAATGCTGAATGAAGATCTCGCACAACCGGAGGGATTGGAGAATGTTTTAAATGTTTTAAAGATAGTTTAAATATAAATTAAAACAATTACAAATGCATAACCTGTGCAGCATGCTAAAGGTTGAATTAGCAGAGACTCCACAAAAAGCTCACGCCAAAGACCAAACATTGCGAAAAATTGAACAAAGTATTCCAGCGCAACAGAGAAAGCACATGGATAATTGTGCTGATTGTAAATGAAAAAAATTAAAAAGTTTTAAAGTCAACACATGGAAAAGCAAAAACCACATGATCCATAGAGGAAGTTCATGCTGGAAAGGAAGGAGGACATTAGCAATGTTTTAAAACATAAAAAAAAACATTTCATAGTCTGCATTAACATTTTGTGGAGGACTTGTGAAGACTTTTAAAACATTAAACAAAAAAATACAAAACCATAGCTAAAGAGGATGCTAAATAGGTATATAGAGGGTTTAAAACTTGAAAAATGCAAAATGCATTTATCCCACATTGCTCATGGGTGGGGAGTTTCTAGTATTTAAATACTAAAGTGCACAGATTATGATATGAATAAGAAAGAACCAAGAGGCTTTGGCGGGCCCCTTGGCTGGAGGATCCTGTGCGCGGTGGACCCCATCATTTTGGAGGGAAAGTGCAATAAGCTTTAAAAACTTCAAAGAGTTTAGTCCCACATTGATAGTGGAACGAAAAGTATATATGTTTATAACCAACAACGCACAACATGTAATATGAAGATGAAGCCCGGAGGCTCTCTGCATACAGAAGGACGTCTCGAGAACCATGCCAACGACGATGGAGGAAGAAACAACCAATTTTGGTGGGACCTGCAGAGGTGATGTTGCAGATGAAGTGGCGTAGAGGTTTGTAGATTGGGTGCGCATCTTGAGGTGATCAAGATTGATGGTCGGTGTAATGGTGCTATCCGAAAGATGCAAGGAAGATAGCTTCAAGCAAACGCGCCAGGATGACATGTTGTGGGGGCGACAACAGTGTGGTTGAGGTGGCATCTAGGTGGAGATGAGGTGACAGCCACGTAGGAGATCATCAGAGGTGGAATGGATCCCAAGGCAATCAAAATCAATGGTTGGCACAATGACTTGATCTGAAACTTGCAAGGTAGTTACCATCAAGGGAACACGGCATCGCGACATGTGGAGCTTCGACCGGTGGCGGGCTAGGATGAGGCAGTTGACATGGGCGTCTAGGTGGACCTATGAACCAATCAGGAGGTGCCACATGTCAAATTTTGGTGAAATTTGGAGGAAAAATCATAATATAAGAGGATTAAAGTACCCCCAAAGTGTGCAGAAATAAGGTTGAAATATGCAGGATAAGTGCAAAATTAAAAGGAAATAAATGGAGAAATTTGAAATTAAAAATTTCAAAGATGCACGGATTTAAACATATATTAAAATTAAATGTCATCTTATTTCAATAGTTTAACTATTGAAAAGGTATGTATTTTCAAAATATTTCAAACTGTTTAAAACAGTATGCACGAGAGGAAGTGTTTGATTGATGATTTAGGGGGCAATTTTTATCATAAATATCAAGTATCATATACCGTCGAAAAGGTATCGAAATGAGGATTCCAATTTTGCAGTCCATTTTGGTGTAAAATTAAATTAGTTTGGATAGAATAAAGAAAGAATGACTTAGCATAAAATCAGATTTTAAGTAGTTGAGGCAAGGTAGTTTTCATATTTTTTTGGGAAGAAGACAGGTGTTTGTTGGAGGAGTGATATGGAGATCTTTTGCTTTGGATACATATTTAGTTTTCTTTCCATTGTATAGGGTTACAAAATTCTTGGCCTCCATAGTGAGTTTCAAGCTGTGCTTAACTCCAGGAGCTTCCAGTTTTAGTTGGTTCCAGAGTAGGGATATAACTTGTTGATTGTACTAGTTTTGCTTAAGGTAGAATAGATTTTCATTGGTCTTTTGCAGCTTATTGAACATGCATTTGTCTGATTGCAAATTTGTGTGTAGTAGTGTGCTTTTTCATACTTAATACAAAAGTTTAAGATTCATATCTCTCCTTGGTGTCAGTCTTGTGAAGTCTAAATTTTCTAACTCTCTGCATAGGGTTTACCTACGTATGTGTTACCATTCTCCAGTTCTGATCTAGGATTAGATTAAATAATGCTGTGGATGTGACATAGTTTCATTCAGTTGTCTACAAGAGGATTTCTATAAGTAGTAATGATTTGGACTGATTGCATTTATGGCTTAAAATCATTGACAATAGTTGATTATTATATTTCTGAATTTGGTTAAAGGACATTGCCTATGGATAAAGCAGTGGTTGGTGATTAGTATCTTCTGTACCTATTCATTTTTAGTTCAATATTGGTTATATTCAGCAATTTAAACATAAGCTCTGACATATCTGAAGGTTTATGTGGTTTGTGGTGTTGTATTAATCTCATGCTCCACTTCAAGGTCGATGTTCAATGGGTGATTAGCCAATCACCTAGTATCTCCCAGTTGTGTTGAAGCCATTGTGAGATCTCTGCTGATTTACGCCTTACTGAATATTTGAGGGTGTTGAAGGGTGTCCCCCCTTGGTTTTGCAGAACATAAAGCATAGAAGGATGGATCTACATCCTTGTTAATTGGTCCTTTTCAGTCTTGGTTGAATACTGGGAGTTGACTACTCTTCAAAATACATCAAAGGGTGAAAGGGTTTCTATTTAGTAATCACATTGTCAAAAAGAACCAACAAAATGGAAAATCTACTGGGGACATAGAGGCAAAAGTATTGCAAAACCTTTTGAAGAGTCTCTAGGTTTATAATGTCTTAAATGATTCAGGTTTATCAAGTTGAGCTAGACTCCTGACCTATTTTGTTTATAGATCCAGTCATTTTCTTCCATATCCATTTGAGGATAAGAGTTATAAATGTTTGTAAATCTAAAAGTCTTCAGATCATAGTTATCTTCCTGGTTGTTGTTGTTAAAATAATTATGAATATCTTCTTTGGGAAAGAAATATGTCAGATCTAATTGACTTGTTGAAAGTCTGCTATCTTTGCTTGAATCCCAAATTGTCTTTGTTCTGCAAATGTTTTATTCATTCTTAGAGCAGTGAGTGGCAACTCTGAAAGATCTCTGCACTAGTGTGCATTTAATAAATAAATTTTATGATTAGTGGGAGACACTTGCAACAAGGATTTAGCAGATGCTCAAAAGATTTGGTGGTGGATCAACCAAAATTAGAAAGGAATAAGGAGAATAATAGAAGTAAAATAATTATCTAGGTAATCCTCATTTTCTTTGAGAAAGAATCAAGAATTATTTCCCTATCAAGTGATAACAGCACTAGTTAAAAGGGAAAAACATTGAAGTATGGTTTGCATACTACTGTGTTGTTAGTTTAAGCTTTCATCTTTGGTTGTGGTATGCAAGTGGTTTGATAAGTTTGGTCAAGTTCTTTATGGTCAAACTGAAGTGTTGGTGAAGGAATTTGGGAATGTCTTTTGTTTATTTCCAGCCTTGTGTATGTTGAGAGTAACTGTGCATAATAAGATGTCTCAACAATATAGTAAACATGGTCTCAGCATTAAGTTGTATGTAGCCCTGAATTTCAATGGCATTTTGGGTTACCCTAATTTTATTCCATCCGAAATCAAAAAACATTTGCCAAAGTTCAGTGGTATAAAAGATGAATTGGATGAGAAGCATTTGAATGAGTTCATTTATTTGATAGATAACTTTGATGTTGTTCATGAGGATGTCATTATGAAGTTGTTTGCACAATATTTGAAAGAAGAGGAAAGAGAATGGTTCTCATTTTTGTTACCATAGTCTATCAACTCATGGAAAGAGTTGGAAGAAGAATTCAATGAAGAGTAAAAAGAATGGGTTAGTGAATATGATTTGATTTCTGTTCTCTTTGATACTCATATTCAAGATAAGGAGCTGGTATCTAATTTCAATCTCAGATTTATGAAGACTTTGAAGAAAATTCCTAAGAAGTGTAGACCCCAAGATGGCATGGATTTGGTTATATACTTGTGTGCATTTGATTAAAAGATGAGTTACAAGCTGAGAGATAAAGACACTTAGAATTTATATCAAGCATGTCAGATGGTGAGGGACATTGAAGGAATGATGAAGTTTAGTTTCATGAGAAGTCATACATCTCAAAATACAACTTCTCTTGGGACCGCATATAGGACTAAATATAAAAGTGCAGAATCTCCATGGAATTCTCAAAATGTTGGTGAGTTTTCTACCCCAAATGACACATATATAACTAATACAAATCAGATTCAAAATGTAGATTTCGACCAATAGTATAAAGTTTTTGCTGACTCTTCTTCACATATACAGTTTCAATTTGAGACAGAGGTAAATGAGCATGTGAGAGTTGAGATAGTTTCAGAAATAGATGTTCAAAGGAATCCTTCTTATGATGATCATGTAAGTGCTAAATATGATGAAGGCACTACAAATATTGATTCAGATAACTATCAACATGCTACTCCAATTATGGATTTTTCTTATGTATTTCCTAGCAATGTTGGTTACGTTTCTCATGAGGCTAATGTGGAGCTAAGAAGTTGTATAATGGGGTCAAAAGGAATGGATAAGCCTTAGTATGTGTTTACTCCAGCTCTATGTGTCCCAAATGTTGTCTATGAAGAACTGATTGACGTGTGTATGCATGAAGCCAAGCCTGCAAATGATTATATATGTGATGTTTCAGCACAAGAGCTCCTTCACATAGTTGGTGACTTTCCTTTGCAGTACTCTTATCAACAAGGTATGCTTAATCCAATATATAAATTTGAAAATATTGAATCCCTAAGTGATAAAAACATCCTTGCAAGTTTTGTTGAAACCAATGAGGATTTTCCATTTGAAAGTTATGATTATAGTTTCTCATCTCCTCAAGTTCATAGGGTAGAATGCGGTTCAAATTTTGAAGATGATGATTCAGATATTTCTCTCACGGATGAGGATGAATGTGATATGGAAAGTGATAGTGGATGTAATGAAGTTTTTAATCCACTATTGGATGAATAAGTAGGTATGGATCAACCAATTCTTTGTTGTTCATATTTTGAGAAGGTTTTCCATGTAGTTTCTATTCCTTTGTTTGAAGACATAGTTGACAATGTAGCTGATTTGAATGATATATCAAATTATGAAAAGAATAACTATGGGAACCAAGATGAAATATCTAATTTAGTATCCTTCCCTAATGATCAATCTTCCTCTAGTGTTGATTTTGAAGATTTTTGTAACTTGGAAATGAATGAATTTTTTTATGACGAACCAAGTCTGAAATTAGAAGTTACATTTCAAAATCATTCTTCTCAATGTTGGTGTAGTATATATGGGGTGGAGTGTGAGAATAATTTATTTGATATCCAAGCAGTTGCTGAGCTAAAACATTATGATGCTGCTTATGTGGTTGAATTTTAATGTTTTAATTTTCCAATGCAGTCGGGGGAGTGTTTACTTGAGCATGTTAAGGAGATTGATAATGAAGAATATCATGCTGCATATGAGTATTCACCATGTAGTGAATACATAGGATACCTTTCAGATTATGGATCTTTTCAGCCAATGAATGATTTGGTTATGCCACAAGATGATAGGTGTGATAACATCAAGAAATGTGATAGTGGCATGAGTTGTACAAAGAATTTTCAGAATGGTTGATTGCTTGGAAAGAATTTTTACAAAATGATCATGTTGAATGATGAAAATCAGAAATTTGATAGGGGTAAGTGATGATTTTAGTTTTGTGATTGTTGGAAATTTTTAAATATTGTACATGTTGTTTAGCCACTTTTCTTTCAGTTGTGTGTTGGGTGTTTGGTGTTTTCAATATGGAACCAATTTTGGAAAGTTACAAGGAAGTCTGATTTTTGAGTGGTCTGCTTCACCAAGAGATTCTGAATTCTCTACTTGCTTGCAAGGAACACATGTCCCTAGATAGAGCCACTGTTGGTACTCTCAAATTTGGCACAAATTTGGAGTGACCAATTCAAAATTTTCTCTAAGGCAAGGTGAGTACCCCTGAGAACTTTTCGAAGATGCCTACTTGAAGTGCAAGTAAAATGTGACCTGATGATTCTCATGACATACCAATTGGGGAAAATGTGAAAAACCTATCACGGGGTAGATCAAATGAGTCACAACTTTCAGAATTCAGATTTGATATGTTTTGGAGACAGTTGTTTAAAGGTGTTCACTTAAATCTACATTCTACATATTGCCTGATTATAACAAATGGCCTACTTTGCATGCTTTCATCTTTGACCTGATAGAGTTTCATGATATAAGGATGGGTCTAAGGTTTTATAGGAATGAGAGAGAAGCTTCATTTTCATTTTTAGATTCTTATGAGTTCATGTGATAAGTTTCCCAAGGCAATTTTGTTTGCAATTTATGTTGCTTCTTAGAACGTAAAAGTGCAGAATTCTGAATACCCAACTTTGAAGTTCTGCAAGTTGTACCTTGTTGAATGCCCTACATAATTGAGTTTTCCCCTATGTTGGAAACATGAAAGTGTACCTATTTGAAGAGTTTCAGACTTGAACCAATCCAGTTTTCCACTTTTCCAGCTTGATTCCAAATCCAAATTCTACATATTTATTGAGTTTAAAATCAGAAAAGTTGTAAGGTGCTAACTTTGCAGATTAATGATGATTGATCAGTTCACTTCCAGTGCAAGATTAATTGAGGATTCATGTTTCATGTGTAGAGGTGAATCAGGTTCGAGAGATTCAGATGGTGAAGGATCTTCTTGATGACCTTATGAATTCAGTATCGAAGACAGTTTGTGTAGTTTGCCAATGGTGAACAAAATGAAGTTTGCAGAATGGTCACTTTCAGAGAGTGGTAACTTTGTGTCTGAAAGTTGTTTTCAAGAACCAAATGTGGGACCATTCTCTTTGAATGTAAATGTATTACCTAAACTGGTGGTGAAGTCTCAGGGAATGTTTTAGTAGTCTTGCAAAATTCAATCCGAATGAGATTTATGTTGTTTCTGCGTTTGCACTTGCATAGTATTCTAAAATGCCAAAGTTTGATCAATCGCACCTTGCACAAAAATTTGAATCTAGAAAAACCCTTTTGCATTCATTTCATTGTGGGTGAATGAATCATTTTACCAAGTGATGACTCTTCAGGAGTTAATCTAGTATCTTTTCAAGTTGCATTTCTGGCAGTGTTTGCATAAGTTTGAAAACTTCTGATTGCAGAATATAATGAAATTGCTTACTTTGAGTGGTATTATCTTTTGGCCCTAATGTTTTCAAGCCAATAAAGTTGGAAATTATGTTCAGATGCTGGAGAAGAGTATGTCTTCCAATCCTCATACTTGCAATGGGTCATGTAGTCAGTTTTTAGAGCTCATTCCGGAAGCCAGTTGCCGTTAATGAGTGCAGTCTACATAAATGTTAAAAATGATTATAAAGTCTGCCAGTTTGATGCTTTGTGGTTTAATTGCGATATGTTTTATACTTAAAATGGGGAAGCATATTTGAAGCACATTAATTTGCTGACAAAGGAAAAAAGAAGAATTCAAAGTGTGGAATTTAAAATTCATTAGAGCACTATCTTGATATGCCTGTTGCAATCATACATTATGAATTTTACTTAGCTTATCACAATACGAGTTTGCACCCACAAACTGGAGATTAATGATAGCTGGAGAAATATTGAAGGAATATTTTCTTCAAATTTTAAAGCCAAATGCCATAAGAGGCCAGGGCTATAAATTCGAAGACCTTTTTCGAACTTTGAGAACATTGCCAAAACAAAATACTGAATGCTGAATGAAGATCCCGCACAGTCGGAGGGATTGGAGAATGTTTTAAATGTTTTAAAGATACTTTAAATATAAAACAAAAAATTTACAAATGCATAACCTATGCAACATGCTAAAGGTTGAAAGAGTAGAGACTCCAAAAAAATCTCATGCCAAAGACCAAACATTTCAAAAAATAGAACAAAGTATTCCAGCGCAGGAGAGCAAGCAAATGGAGAATTGCACTGATTGTAAATGAAAACATTTAAAAGTTTTAAAGTCAATACATGGAAAAGAAAAAACCATGTGATCCATAGAGGAAGTTCATGCTGGAAAGGAAGGAGGACATCAGCAATGTTTTAAAACATAAAAAAAATATTCCATAGTCTGCGTGAACATTTTGTGGAGGACTTGTGAAGACTTTTAAAACATTAAACAACAAAATACAAAACCATAGCAAAAGAGGATGCTGCGCAGGTATATAGAGGGTTTAAAACTTGAAAAATGCAAAATGAATTTATCCCACATTGCTCATGGGTGGGGAGTTTCTAGTATTTAAATACTAAAGCACACAGATTATGATATGAATAAGAAAGAACCAAGAGGTTTTTGCGGGCCCCTTGGCTAGAGGATCCTGTGCGCAGTGGGCCCCATCATTTTGGAGGGAAAGTGTAATAAGATTTAAAAAATTCAAAGAGTTTAGTCCCACATTGCTGGTGGAAGGGAAAGTATATATGTTTATAACCAACAAGGCACAACATGTAATATGAAGATGAAGCCCGAAGGTTCTCCACGTGCAGAAGGATACCTCGAGAACCATGCCAGTGACGATGGAGGAAGAAACAAATAATTTTGGTGGGACCCACATAGGTGATGTGGTAGATGATGTGGTGTAGAGGTTTGTAGATTGGGAACACATCCTGAGGCAATCAAGATCGACAGTCAGCGTAATGGCGCTATCTGAAAGATGTAAGGAAGATAGCTTCAAGGGAGCGCGCTAGGCTGACATGTGGCGGGGGTGACAACAGTGCCGTTGAGGTGGTATCTAGGTGGAGATGAGGTGGCGGTCATGTAGGAGATTATCCAAGGTGGCATAGATCCCGAGGCGATGAAAATTGGTGGTTGGTGCAATGACTTGATTTGAAAGTTGCAAGGTTGTTACCATCAAGGGACTGCGATAGCGTGACATGTGGCGCTTGGACAGGTGGTGGGCTAGGTTGAGGCAGTTGACATGGGCATCTAGGTGGACTTGCAAACCAATCAAGAGGCACCATGTGTCAAATTATAGTGCAATATGGAGGAAAAAGCATAATATAAGAGGATTAAAGTGCCCCCAAAGTGTGTAGAAATAAGGTTGAAATGTGTAGGATAAGTGCAAAATTAAAAGGAAATAAATGGAGAAATTTGAAATTAAAAATTTCAAAGATGCACAGATTTAAACAGATATTAAAATTAAATTTCATCTTATTTCAATAGTTTAACTATTGAAAAGGTATGTATTTTCAAAATATTTCAAACTGTTTAAAACAGTATGCACCAAAGGAAGTGTTTGATTGATGATTTAGGGGGGCAATTTTTATCAAAAATATCAAGTATCATACCATCGAAAAGGCATAGAAATGAGGATTCTAATTTCATAGTCCATTTTGGTGTAGAATTAAATCAGTTTGGAAAGAATGAAGAAAGAATGACTTAGCATAAAATCAGATTTTAAGCAGTTGAGGCAAGGCAGTTTTCAGATTTTTTTGGGAAGAAGACATGTGTTTGTTGGAGGAGCAATCTGGAGATCTTTTTCTTTGGTTACATATTCAGTTATCTTGCCATTGTATAGGGTTCCAAAATTCTTGGCCTCCACAGTGAGTTTCAAGCTATGCTTAACTCTAGGAGCTTCAAGTTTTAGTTGGTTACAGATTAGGGATATAGCTTGTTGATTGTACTAGTTTTTCTTAAGGTAGAATAGATTTTCATTGGTCTTTTGCAACTTATTGAATAGGCATTTGTTTGATTGCAAATTTGTGTGTAGTAGTGTGATTTTTCATACTTAATACAAAAGTTCAAGATTCACATCTCTCCTTGGTGTCAGTCTTGTGAAGTCTGAATTTTCTAATTCTCTGCATAGGGTTTACCTACATATGTGTTATCATTCTCCAATTCTGATCTAGGATTAGATTAAATAATGTTGTGGATGTGACATAGTTTCATTCAGTTGTCTACAAGAGGATGTCTATAAGTAGTAATGATTTGGATTGATTGTATTTATGGCTTAAAATCATTGACAATAGTTGATTATTGCATTTCTGATTTGGTTAAAGGACATTGCCCATGGATAAAGCACTGGCTAGTGATTAATATCTTCTTTACCTATGCATTTTCAGTTCAATCTTGGTTATATTCTACAATTTAAACATAAAATCTGACATATCTGAAGGTTTATGTGGTTTGTGGTGTTTTATTAATCTCATGCTCCACTTCAAGGTCGATGTTCAATGGGTGATTAGTCGATCACCTAGTATCTCTCGGTTGTGTTGAAGCCATCGTGAGATCTCTGTTGATTTACACCTTACTGAATATTTGAGGGTGTTGAAAGGTGGCCCCCCCTTGGTTTTGAAGAACCTAAAGTGTAGAAGGATGGATCCACATCCTTGTTAATTGTTCCTTTTTAGTCTTGGTTGAATACCAGGAGTTGGCTACTCTTTAAAATACATCAAAGGGTGAAAGGGTTGTTGTCTAGTCATCACAACGTAAAAAAGAACCAACAAGTTTAATACCAAAAAGAGTAGACCACTTACCTTTGGTGGTGTTGTTGTCCTAACGATGCCCATCAAGTTTAGGGGGCCCATCTCCAATTTTTCTCTCAAAGTCAACATTCTTTGTTGAATTCTGACTGTTCTAATTAGGTTTAGCCCCTGACCCATTCTGCAGAGATTGCCCTCTAGCAAAGCTGTCCACCTTAGGAAGACATAGTTCTATAACTACACCAACAACAACAAGACCGCCATTTCCAAGTAGTCCATTTGAAAAAAAATTCCCGCTCGAAGTGTCCTTGCTCCTGCCTGAAGTCTCCACCATATGAATAAAATGATTCTATGAGGGATACTTTAATGTTGACTTAGAAGGGGGTCACTTGGAAGGGGGTCATTTGATTCCTTTTTAAGGGTTTTTTGCTCTAGAATTTGGATGAAATCATTAGGAATAATGTAAGGGATATCATGATCTCTCTTAGGAAGTGGAATGTCAATGGAACTTAGAATGACACTTTTTTCCTTGAGATGAAAGAGGGTCATCATGGATTGGATGGACAGAGATGGCGAGACTATCATGAGATTATGAAAGGATGGGATCTTGGTCAACAATTGAATGTTTTTTGGGTCTTTGATTCTGATTTGTTTTAGGAATTTTTTATTCATGCTTTGGATCAGCCTCTTGACATGGGGTATGATTTTTCATATTGTAGAGTCAAAAATCGCATATCCCCATTTGCAATGTAGACTACACTTTTGTAAACACTTTAGTGTCCATTCCCCTAGTATTTGTATAGGTCCATTTTAGACCTTGCACAAGCCTTTTCTCTCTTAGGATGCAAAAATTCCTTATCATTAGCAATATTTCAGTGTCACCTTTGCATGAACCACATGTTTCTTTTTCCATCTATCATTTTTTAGTGTGATTTTGTTAGACACTAGTGCACTGTGTGGACCTCTTCTCATCATGCATTTTTCCTATGAGATCTTAATGTTCAAATATTAGTCTTATGCATGATTTCAGTTTTCACCCACTTTTACTAGCGAAAATGACCTAGAATCTTCTAGAAAGGCATAAAATCCTCTTTCCCCCCTTTAAATCCATCCTCCTTCTTTCGATCTCTCTAGCTTCTTCATGGTTCTCTTTTGTTGACAATATTTGCATTCTCTTGCTATCTCATTTTTCTACAATGATCTCTAATTTTCTATAACGCTCTCTTACAATTATAGATATAGGAATATATATAAATATACCTATATATAGGTATATATATATATGTATGTATGTATGTATGTACTTATATATACATATATATGTATATGTATATATATATGTATATGTATATGTATATGTATATGTATATGTATGTATGCATATATGTATGTATATGTGTATATATATATGTATGTATGTGTGTGTGTGTGATTTTTGTACCTGTTAAGAGAGACACAACACGTCAATAGGTCATTGCGTTAGTGGAAGACATGGTTAGAAGAGCATATAAAACACTAAAATTGACCTATTGCTTTCTAACTAAGAAGAGTATGATAAGCAATACAATTGCCCTCAGATTATGCTACTATCAATGACATATATGACTTAGCATGAAAGATTTGAGTTAAAACAAACTAAATGATAAGAAACATGCATATTTAAGTCTAAAAATGAACATAATAACAATGCATGAACAGGAGAAACTAAATGAAATAAGAGTCTATATGAATCCTAACAGCATAACAATGCATTTTCAATATAAGTTATGGGCTTCTTTGTGCTCAAAAACACCTTCCATTTATAGAAGAATGAGGAGAGAGAGGGGGGACAAGGTGCATTAATGGAGTTGAAAAAATCATTAATGGGGTGTCGAAATGCCTGATGAGATCAATCTCGCACTTGATCAAACTAAACTGATAGAATTGACTTTGAACTTGGTTGTCGTCCAAAGGTCAATAACAGATTTTAAAGATACAATTCTGAACTTGGTTGTCATCCAAAGATTGATAATACTGATTCTGAACTTGGTTATCATCCAAAAGCCAGTATGAAGCTGCTAGGAGCTTAATAAGAATCTTTTAAAATGAGAAAACACAAGATATCCAGCTTATGAGAACCAAAGCTTTCTATCCAACAGTTTCGACTTAGTCAAGGAAACTGTCATGCCCCTAGTTATTTGATAACGAAGTCATTTTAATGCTATTTTGAGCAAGAATTTGATGAATGATAGTGTGATAATGCCCCCTTAGGAATAAAATCGAAGGAAAAGAGTAAAATCCCTCAGTGGAAAGAACGTATCACTTGCAGGAGCGGTGAGGTCAAGAAGAATGGATTAGAAGAAGTTAAGAAGGTGGTGTGTTTAAGAGTAAACACATGAGAACCAAGTTAATTACATGAAAATGTGAGTGGTGGGACTGATAAAATGATGTCAGACCAATATTTGTGATAAAATGTGCATTTGGATAGATTTTTGGAATAAATGGAGCAAATTTGCATTTTCAGGAGTTGTCGCAAAAATGTTACTGTGCTGCATAGAACACCTTAGGCACCTTTGATTTGGTTCCCGATTGATCAAATGGAGAACATAAATGTAGTTTCAATTACCTAGGAGGAGTTTTGGAACCCCTAAATAGCTCAAAAGACCAATATATATCTCAAAAATTACCATTTTACTATTCATTTTCACTTTTATCCATAGTAATTCTGAGAGCTCTACAGAGAAGATGCTAGTCCCTGTGCATAAACATCATTTCAAGCTCAGCCATCGACATCAGTGCCTAGCCGATTACCCACCTCCAGTAAGTACTCATAAAACTACCTCATGAATTTTTCAATTTTGAATTTCATGCATTTTTATAGCTTTTATAGCCTTTTGAATTTTGGGTCGCATCCGTGATTCTAGATCGCACCCTGTCAAACCCGTGTCGTATCCGGTATTTTCCAGATCGTGTCTAGTTTTTCCAGATTTCTGCATCACATCCAGGATATCCTGGATCACATCCTATTTTGCTATTTTAGCTTAGTTTTTAAGTTGAATTTTGGCTTGTGTCATACCCTATCCATTTAGGATCATACCCTACTTTTAGGGTCATACCCCGTATTTTTGGGATCATACCCTATGGTTTCAATCGCATCCTATATTTCTAGGATCACATCTAGTAAAAGAGATTGCACCCTGTCTTTCTAGGACCGCATCTCATTTTTAGACTTAGGAACTTATCCATTTTGACATGCTTTCTTGTCGCGGACCTTGAATTACTTAGCTGATCAGGAGTCGACATCTTTTTTGTAGATAGAACACTGATTTTATCTTTGTATGTGTCAAAATAGGTGTATTTTGAGGTAGTTTCTTTTAGAGGCACATATCCAGGTCGTGTGCTTGCCTTGTTTGGACTGTTATCAGTTGAGGAGCATGTGATAGTAGTCCATTACAGATTATGATCTTTGATAGGTTTACCTGATATAGGGGAAACCGAGGGTTGTTGACTACTCTTATCGAGAGATGGCATTTAGAGAACAACACCTTCCATCTCCCGACTGGGGAGATGACAGTGAATCCAGAGGACATGTGGCGCATTCTGCATGTTCCTATTATTGGTCATGAGGTGCGCTTTGAGGCAACATCTACTATGGCAATTGGAGTAGCTCGTCGGTATTTCTAAGATGACACCATTGATCATAGATACCTTTTGTTGGACTATATGGCTGATCATTATGATCGATTATTGGTGTAATTAGCAGGCTTGATCGGTGGTATCCTGATGCCAAACAGAGGACAACACAGGTTCCTAGTCAGATGGGTGGACATGCTAGAGCAGATGGTCATCCACAGACAAAGATTTGCATGGGGCAGTTGCATCCTAGCTCACATGTACGGAGAGCTTCATGAGATTGTGTAAAACTATACCCGAAGCATGACCATCAATATATTGATTCTTTAGATCTGGGCCTGGGAGCACATCCCTATTACATAGCTGATAGTTGATAGACAACATGAACCAGAGTAGGCCTATGTATATATGTATGCAGGTCTTATTCAGCAGCCCCATTTGGGAAAGGTAGAGTATTAGTGATGAATTTTTGATGACATGACTAAGGTCATCTGAAGGCCATATTTAGATTGTGAGCAGTGGACCTTAGATGCTCGACAAGTTCCATTTTTATTCCAGAGTAGGTACCTCATCGAGAGGACCAAATATATAGTAGAGTGGTTTATTCATACCTGAGTTTTGAGATAGCATGGACGACGGCAAGACAGGACACATGACATCACTGTATATGCACGGATTCATAATGAGGCACCATTGTGGGGTGCCCAGCTGATTTATGAGACTACCCACTAGGAGATCAGAGACATGGTTGGGGTAGATTGGGATCTCTGCCTGGATGTTGTAGATGTAGGCTACTCAGATGGCTATATAGCAGAGATGCTTCAGCATCCATTCCCTTGATTCACAGTGCCAGAGGAGGTCATTCCTTGTATAGAGGAGCCACTAGATTATGATCCTGATGATCATCTCGCTAGAGGGAGAGTAGGAGCTCAGAGAGACAAGGGGCTGAAAGGTATGGAGGGAGAGACGGTGGTAGAGATGGAGGTCAAGATGGGAGACATCCTCCTCTAGATGAGGGGGACAATAGTGGAGATGACAGGGGTGTTGGTGCTGTTGGTGGACACACAGATGTTGTCAGTGGTAGTGGAGAGGGTCGGTGCACCTGATTCAGATTTGTTGCTCCTCGGATAGATCAAAATATGACAAGGGATCAGTAGAGGCAACAAAGGTAGAGGAAGCCAGGAAGATCATAGGATAGGCCTTCTAGATAGGATTCAAGTAGGGGATTTGGTAGAGATGAAGATCCTCTATCCCAGTGTGAGTAGGAGAGAGAGTAGCTTAGGGCACAAATCATAACTCTAGAGGGTAGGCTCATTATAGATGAGTCTAGGATTTCCATATTAGATGCCTTGCTTACAGATAGGGATATAAAGTTAGAGCACTTCAGTGTAGAGAAGGACAAGAAGGGTGACATACTTAGAGCAGAGAGAGATGCGGAGGCTTAGATAGCCACCCATCAGGGACAGAGAGTAGCGTACTACTTTGGTTTATACCATGCTATCGTTCCAGAGGGCCAGAGAGCTCTTTGATTTTCACAGGTAGCACAACAGTCTGAGGGGGCTATGCCACCTCCTCCACCATTTGTTCCACCTCCCCCTCCTCCTCTAGATCAGGGAGAGGGGGGTAGCCAGAGCTGATTCTGTATATTTTTATACATGTACATTGTATATTTGGATCCTTCTGAGATCTTTCTTTTGTATATATATCTGATTCTTTTTGATTCACTGATACTCTTTATGTAGAATTGTGTCATATTTTGATCTGTACCATGTTTGAGATATATATCTGATGTAGTTGTTTCCGATTCTAACATGTTTCATGATGTCTCTTTGCTTTGTTAGATTTATTTTCACATGTGATGATATCTTGGTCGTATGATGAGTTAGATTTAGATGATGTCATCATTTATGTTGTTTTTGATTTATCACTATTTCAAATGATACTATGTGAATATGAAAATGTATATTTTTGATTTTTTCTTAAGTAAAATGTATGGATGCACTTTTAGGATGCAGAAATAGAAATGCACAAATGCTTTGTTTTTGTATTTTTCTTTCTGTCTTATTTTATGAATGCAAAATGTATGCTATGGATGTGCAATGATATTTGATATCAGTAATAGTAAATGGATGTAATTAACTTGGATTTTTAGAAGAAGAAAAAAAGAAATCATTTTTGAGCACAAATTCCCCTATGTTGTTCTTTTGAAAATGAATCATGCAATCTTTTAAATGCAGCTATATGCAGACTCCGGACTTGTCACTAATTTGTAGATATTGTAGCCTTTTATAATCATTGGGAACTTTTTGGAATGGATACCACCTAATAGTAAAAAAATCACTAATACCCACTAATATTATGAAAGTATGAATACTATGTTTTATTGAAATGTTGGAAATAGACTTAGGCATCAAGGCATAGAAGCCAGGATAAAAAGATAGTCACCTTCCTTTTAATATATCAGAATCTATGTAAGGCAAGATATTGGACCCACAATGATCTTGAAAATTCATATCCTTGGGTACATTATGCTTCGTATACCTTAGTGAGAATCTGAATTAGGAAAACAGACAAGGAAATTGTTCCAAACTCACCATAGTTTACGCATAACGAAGATCAAGATATATGCGGCTATCCACCCATAGTGGCAGGTCTTACCATAAACATCCAAGTTAGGTGAAATTTATAGGATCATTTGGAATAATCACCACATGAAAAAAAACCAAGAAAATGTTATGCCCCCTGTCCTTGCAACTCTTTGTCTTTGCACAGACATCATGGAGTAACTTGGAAGGCATAACAACATCAATTGTAAATCAATCAAATAAAATTCATTACTACTTAGATGCCCCTAGTTCAAACATCATCAGGGCATAAAAGAGTCATAATCAAACCAAGATCAAACTGTGTTTAGGCAGTATTGAGAAATACTATTGATTCATTTTTCAAGCATAGTAAAGATTCATCAATCAGAAAGCTAGAATTTAAGCAAATAGGTGTTCCAATATGTGTTCAATGTCATCCATGTTTGCAATCTAATGCGGTTCATAGGAACATCATTCATGTTAATTCAATGTTTGTGTCAGCCTTGTGTCGTGAAAGTAATAGTTTGGTGAAAGTATCAAGAAGCATGGTATTACTAGACAAGCCAACCTGTGACGACCTAGCAGATGTAACCTATTAGACTAGAAAAGATGCCCCCAACACAAAATGACTTGATCCTAAGATAGAAATATAGACAAATCCCAAGCAAGGATAAGATATTTGTGTAGGAAACAAAGTCAACATTTTAGCATAGGTGTAATCATGAAGGCTTAGTATCAGTAATGCATTGATAGATGGAGCACAGGACACAAGTAACGCCTGATTGCCAGGTTTTCACCACTTGGAAAGATCTTGTCTTCTTTTTTCTACCATGATGCCTGTTTTACCAGGTTGTCATCAAGGCACTTTTCTATTTTTCAAATTTTTTTCTATTTTTTTCTTTTTTGAATGTTTTTGTGGTACCAAGGCACCTATTTACCAGGTTTTGACCAAAGACACCTTTCTTTGAGACTTTTTCCACTATTTTTGGATTTATCCAGGATCAATTTCTGAATGTTTTTAGTATTTTATGAGAACTATTTCACTATACAGGCTCTACTAGCCGATCATCAAGCATAGAACCGCTTCAAATGTAGAGTATTGATAGGATCTGGAAGAACATCTCCCTCAGGTGTAGCCAGTTGATAAGCTCCAGTCCCAAAAGTAGCAGTGATAACATAAGGTCCCAGCCAATTAGGTTCAAATTTTCCTTTTTGCTCTCTGTTAGGTTGGTTCTTAGGATTCTCCTTTAAGATGAGATCCCCCACTTCCAATTTTTGTGGTTTGACCTTCTTTTTGTAGCCTTTGGACATACATGCTTGGTACACCTTCAGATGATTGAACACCTATTGTCTGTGCTCATCAAGTAGGTCTAAAGAATTCACCCTATCTATGCAGTACTACTCATTAGTTACAAGAATATGTAAATATTTCCACAAAGATGAGATTTCAACCTCAATAGGTAGTATTGCTTCAACGCCATAGACCAGGGAAAATGGTGTGGCTCTAGTTGGTGTTCTGATACTTGTTCTGTAGGCCCATAGTGCCAGATTTAGTTGTAGATTCCAGTCTTTGCCAGACTTACTTATAGTTCTATGTAGGATCTTGAGAATATTCTTATTAGATGCCTCAACCTGTCCATTACCTTGAGGGTAATAGATTAAGGAGTAGTGTTGAGTAATGTGGAACTGTTTGTAAAGGTCATCAATGTCTTGATTTTTAAATTGGCTCCCATTGTCTGTTACAATTGATGAGGGTATCCCATATCTACAGATAATGTAGTTCAGAATGAACATGGCCACCTATTTGCTAGTGGCTCTAATTAGCGGCATGGCTTCAACCCACTTTGTGAAATACTCAGTGACCGTAATGATGAACTTGTGTCCATTTGAAGAGTTGGGATATATTTGTCCAACCAAGTCAAAGGCCCATTGCTGAAATGGCCAATGTGTTATGAAAGGTATGAGTTCTCTGGTAGGAGCATGGATGAGATTTCCATGCATCTAGCATTTATGTCATGTTTTTGAAAACTAAATAGCATCTTTTTCCATGGTAGGCCAGTAATAGCCTACTCTGAGTAGTTTCATTGCTAGTAAAAAGCCGTTCAGATGTGATCCACATACACCTTCGTGGACTTCTTTTAACGCATGATCAGGCTCTTCAATTTATAAACATCTAAGAAGTGTACAATCAAGACCTCATCGATTTAAGTTATTAGTTATGAGGACATAATGTGATGCTATCCTAATCAAGGCTCTTTTCTCATTTTTGGATAGATTGTTGGGAATAGTTTGGTCAGTGAGGTAGGCAATGATATTGGGATACCGAGATTGGTTGGGGGTGTTCAAAGCACAGATTACTTGGTATTCGGGGGTATCAAAGGAAGGATAGGAGAGTTCTTCCACCAAGAAGTCATAGCGGAATTGATGTTCCTCCAGTTTTAACATGGATGCCAATGTAGCCATAGCATCTGCAACCTTGTTCTTTGTTCTGGGTACTTGTTGGAATGTGATGAAGACAAAGTACTTATTTAGGTCATCAACCAGTTGTTTGTAAGGTGTCAACTTCTCATCCTTTGTCTGTTAATCTCCATTAACTTGATTGATAATGAGATGGGAGTCACCATATACATGTAACTCTACAATTTTCCATTCCATGGAAAGCTTAAGACTATTTACAAGTGCCTCATATTTTGAAATGTTGTTCATGCATGGGAACATCAATTTTTAAGGCTTGGGTATCTTGTAGCCTTGAGGATTTATGAATAGAACTCCTTACCCAATGCCTTGTTGTGTGAAAGAACCATCAAAGTACACCTTCCATGGATACTTAGTTAGATGCATAATGGTCTCATTAGGGAATTCAATCCTTAAAGGCTCATTATCTTGAAGGGGTGAATCAACTAGTTGATCTATGAGGACTTTTCCTTTAATAGCCCTCTTGTCTACATACTCAATGTAAATTTCACTTAGAATGAGGACCCATTTCTCCAGACACCCTGTTAATGTTGTTTTTCTCAAAAGGTACTTTAAAGGGTCAATATTTGCAATGAGCCTTACTGTATGTGATAGCATGTAGTGTCTTAATTTCTGTGATGCGAAGACAAATGCTAAGCATGCTTTCTCAATAACACTATAATTGAGCTCATAGGAGACTAGTGTTCTACTGATGTAGTAGATAGCTCTTTCTTTCTTTGTTTCATCCTCTTGCACTAATAATACTCCTAATGATGTAGCTATAGTTGAAATATACAGGAGTGATGGTTTTCCATGAATAGGTGCCATAAGAATAGGAGGAGTAGCAAGGTACCCTTTTAATTCTCTAAAGTTGGCTTCACAGTGTTCATCCCATTTGAAGGTGACCCCTTTATGTAGTAATATGGTAAAGGGTTGTTCTTTGTCAGCAAGTTGTGACATGAACCTCCTAATTTATTGAAGTCTCCCTTGCAATGTCCTCATTTGACTGATGTTGTGTGGAGGAGTCATCTCTAGAATAGCTTTGACCTTTGCAGGATCTACCTCAATTCCCTCGGCTGAAACTATAAACCCTATGAGTTTTCCTGATTGGACGCCAAAGGCACACTTCTTTGGATTGAGCCAGAGTTGGAATTGCTCCATTAGATTCAATATCTTTTGTAAATCAGCAATATGAGTACTCCTTTCTTTGGATTTGGCTAAGGTGTCATCCACGTAATCCTCCATGTTTTTATGCATCATATCATGAAACATAGTAGTCATTTCTCTTTGATATGTGGCGCTATCATTCTTTAACCCAAATGGCATGATGTTCCAGCAAAAGGTGCCCCATGCGCATGTAAATGCAGTTTTCTCTTGATCCTCAGGGGGAATTTTTATCTGATTATAGCCTGAGAAACCATCAATTAATGAATACATTTGGTACCCTTCTGTGAGGTCTATGATCATATCTATATTAGGTAGTGGGAAGTCATCCTTTGGACATGCATTGTTTAAGTCTCTAAAGTTGGTACAAATCCTGATAGATTTATTGGATTTAGACATGGGGACCACATTGGAGATCCATCCTACATAGGCAATGACTTTGATAAATCCAGCTTTCAACAATTTCTCTAGCTCTACTTTTACTAGAAAAGAAACATGAGGATGCATCTTTCTAAGTTTTTGTTTTATGGTCTTGATCCCGGGAGCTATAGATAAGTGGTGAATGATTAGATTAGGATCTAGTCCAGGCATATCTTTATAAGACCATGCAAAGTTGATCTTCTTTTCCCGTAGGAACTCTATAAACTATGTCTTCTCCTCTTCTGATAAAGATTGTGCTAGGTGTACTATTTGAGGATCTTCAATTGTGCCCAAATTAGCTAGCTGTGTTGGTTCTATCAGAATTGAAGACCTTTCCTAAAAATGTTCAGGGAGGATATCAAGAATCTCATCCTTTGGTGCCTTTGAGAGGTTTTCACCACCAGATATGTCTTTTGTTTTTACTATTTTAGGATCTGACACTACCACAACGTGGTTTTCACCTTCAGTTCCCTTTTTCTTTTTATTTTAAAATTTTTGACTGAGAAAATTGATATCCTCCTGTGACATGTTCACACTCCTTGCATTGGTGGAAGAAGGGTAAGGTTCACAAGGATTGAGATATCAGGCCAAGGTGTAGTCATTGGGGAAGTCGAGGATAGGAGTAGGATCTACACTAGTCCAATAAATTAGGTTGGGGTTTATTAAAGACAAGGAATCAGACTCTGGGAAGGACAACATTGTGTTAGCATCATGGCTATTAACTGACATTCCATGTCCTGTTAAGTCAATTTCTTTGATGTTTATATCAATAAGAGTTAGATTTTCATAAAAAGGGTCATTGTTAGTTATATGCGGACCAAAATCTAGTGACTCGTTAGTGGAACTGTCTTCTTCATCTCTCCATAAAAGGATGTTTCTTTCTTGTCACCTCTGAACTTCTTCTAGACTTAGGAAAGCACCAGTCTCTCCATCAATGACAGGGAGAAGGAACTCTTCCTCTGCTTCAGGAATATCAATGTTGTTGGGGGTAGTGTTAGAATGTTCACAAGGTGCTGAGGGAGCCGCAAACATGTGAATTGTATGTATTTAAATGTCTTCTATGGTGATAGATAGCTCATCCCATTCATAATAATGAGAGTTAGTTATTTCATCATCAGACCGGTTTAAGTATTCAACAATAGTTATCTGGTGTACTCAGTTACCTATCTATGGATCAAAGTGTGGTAGATCAAGAACATGTGAAACTGTGACCAACTTCCCCCAGTTAGGATGTGAATCTTGTTGTTGAGGTGTGTCTTGAGTAACTATTTCTATCAATGGTATCTTTGGATCAGCTCCTGTTATGCCTCCTACCTCTTGAATAGGAGGTTGTGGTAACAAAGGGGTGTGAAGATCTTGTGGTACCTCAAAGCTTAGTACATAGTGCTCTCCTTGATAGTTGGGATTCTCTATGCCAACATGTAATAACCTTTCATAGAAAGATGGCTCTAGTTCTATCTCATCCATGTCATCACTCCCTTTATCAGAGATCATACTATCTTTTGAAGCAGGTTTGTCAGATTCAGTATTAAAACCTAGTCCCATTTTGTCTCTGATATTCTTGAACTCCATGTGTATAGGTTCAATAAGTCCTCTTCCTATGTCACTTAGAGGTCCCTTTCCTTTGTATCCCATTTTCTTGAGGAGGTCATATCCTTTACCATGCTATTTTGGAGATATCTTTACATGTTTGACCTCCGCTTCCTTCGGCTATCCTTTGTAAAGCCAGTCCAAGATTTCCTATTCTTCTGTGTTATCTAAAGAAGATGTGGATGCCTTTACCATGCCGGTTTATTTGTGTATTTATGGCTCCTTGGATGTAGTAGGTGTGAATTTCGAGGAAGGTTTTCCATAGGACCTTGGTGATACTGGAAGTTCTGTTAGTGATGGAGCCATGTCCAGTTTGTATTCTCCCATACCTGTCACCTCAAGTTTTAAGGTCTTTCCAAAGCTTTTCATCACCATGTCTTTGGTAGTCTCAGGAGAAATTTCATCCATAGCTTCCTTGTTATGTGGGATCATACTACCTGCTTTGATATTGTTGCAAGTATAATTAGCATCTGTAGGAATAGTTACTTCCACCCCATTATGTGGGAACTTTATGCACTAGTGGCAAGTGGATGGTACAACATGCATTTCATGAATCCATGGTCTCCCCAACAGGATTTTGTAGGCAAGGGGTAGATCCAGAACTTGACATGTGATGTTCCTTTCAATTGGTCTAACTCTGATAGGCAGAACAATAAGACCTTTAGAGGATCTTTCTTCCTCATCATAAGCTTTGGTAGTTATTTTTCTTCTAGAGTCAATGGTCTGTTCTGAGAGACCCAACTTCTTGATTAGATTAAGTGTACAAATATCCAATCCTACACCTCCATCTATCAATATTTGTCTAACACAGGATTTATGAATGAGGACTTCAATATGGAGAGGTTGATTGTGTGGATGTGTCAATGATTTATCATCTTCTTTAGAAAAGGAGAGGTAATGTGGTGCTGAGATGTGATTGACCATCGCTTGGAATTTGTCTATATCAAAATCTTTTGGTACATTTTCTGCATGTAAGGCTTGTTCTAGGATTTCCCTATGCACTGTGGATATTTTAAGCAACTCAAAAATGGAAATTTTGGCAGAGGTTCATTGCAATTGGTCTACCAAGTCATACTTTGCTGTAGGAATAGTAACCACGTGTCTTGCTGCTTGTTTAGGGATAGTAATAACATGAACCTTGGATGTTGATGCTATTTTTGGGGAAGAATTGGGTCCTTTGATCGTGACCTATGCTTGGCTCCGTGTCACTGCATTGGATTGGAAATAAACACCTTTGATTGTGACCACATAAACTGATTTGTTTTTGATCTCTAGCATATTGATCACATTATCATTATTGGAATAGGTGGAGTTTACTTCATTGCCTTTCCCTTTAGATGTTTCCCCTTTTTTGTAATTAGGAAATGGTTTATTGAATGATGTATGATCTTCATTAGTAGTGTGTCCATCCACTTTGATCTTTCCACCTTCAATGAGGTCTTGAATGACATGTTTGAGCTTAAGGAAATTGTTAGTGTTGTGTCCTTTGTTTTTGTGAAAGACACAGTAAGAGTTATCATCCCACCATCGTGGTTTGACCATTGGTTCCCATGGCTTGGAATCTAGAATTGTGAGAACTTTGTTGTCTAGAAGTGTCTTCAAAACAGTCTTGAGAGGCTCTCCCAAAGGAGTGAATGTTCTTTGAGGTTTTGAAGTCCATGTCTGACCCTTTCTATTATCATTATTTTCTTTGGGTATGGGGGTTGTTACCTTGGCATCCTTTCTCGCTTGCATATTGTTGGTTAGGTTGAATACCTTAGGTTTAGGACCAACATTGGATGTGTCTACTACACCATCATTGACAATAATTTTGTTTTTTTTCCACCATTTAGGCTTGGAGTTGGATTTGTTAGGTTTTCTTTCACTTTGAAGAGTGATCTCCCCCTTTTTGACCATAACCTCTTTGATACGAAGGGCATTCTTGATCATTCTATCAAAACTAGGGGAGTCTTGCATTTGCAATGTGTAGTTCAATTCCGGTATCAAGTTATTGACAAAGATTTCCATCTTCTCCGATTTAGGGATAGTTCTTGAGTACCGTGCAAAGATTTTCCTCCATCTTTGGAGGAAGTGTGTAAATGATTCACCGGTCTTTTGTTTAGTATTAAATAGATCCATCATAGTCACATCATGTTGGATGTTGTAGGAGTAATGTTGAATAAATTGTTGAATGAACTCCTCAAAAGTTTTGACCTTGGGTGTAAATATTGAGAACCATTCCATGGCGTTGCCTCCTAGACTTCCAGGAAATAGTCGCATGAGGTAAGTAGGTTCATGTATGTACTCTATGCTAAGAGCACAAAATTATTGAACATGGTCATGTGGATCAGTCTCTCCTATATACTTGTCATATTTTGGCCATGCCACATTGGGAGGGAATGGAACCATAGTGATACTCTTGTTGAAAGGAAATGGACAAATGGAGTCCACCGAGTATTTCATTTTGGGTTTAGCCTTCTCTTGATTGAGAGTCGCAAGTTCCATTTGTATTAAGGTAAGTTGTTTGGTGAGAATAGAAATATGAGTTGGTATCTCCTTTTTTTTTAGTTGTTCCACATCATAATATGGGGGTAATTTTATGCTAGTGGATGCCAAATGGAGGAAGTATTTCTCTTTATCCTCGTCAATTATCCTTTCCAGTATCTTGTGGAACCTCTTGCTCTATTTGAGTTTATCATACTCATCTTCAGGGATCTCCCCCTTTTTGTTCAATCCAAATGGAGGACCTTCAAATGTGGATTCTTCATTTTCATCGATATCTTCGTGCTTTTGGCTTTTTTTATTGTCATATTCTTCAAAAGTTGCACTCCATTCGCGAGTGTTTCTATCCATTTGTGGAGACTCTAGATCAAGTAGGGAACTCTGAGATGTTTCCCCTTGAAAGTGTGGTGATTTAGGAGGCACTTACGATCCTTTAGAGGTGTACTTGTTGCATCTTGTGTTAACCATGTATCCGTTTCTTAACTCTGCTAAAGCTTCCTGAGAGGGTCAGGCAGTATCTCGAATAATTCAAGTGAGTGTGTCTAGGTGGAAGTATCGTTTGAGTTTTGGTGAAAGTAAATGATTCCAGTGTCAGAGGGTTAGAATGCCCTGATAATGAGCTGGGAACCAAGTTGTTGATAGAAGTGGATAGACCACACGTATTGAGATAGATAATGTAAACTCACTGGACATGTAAGGTAGACGTTTGAGAAAGTATTCTGACACAGTGACAGGGAGACCAGAAAAGATAATAGGGGCAGACTAAAGAGCCAAAAGGGTATCCAAATCAACTGAGACTTTCTAAGAAACTATTCTACAAGTGCCCACTATCCTAGATGCGAGCTCCCAGATGCGAGCCTAGAAATATTGTATGCGAGCCTCTAATGACCCTAGATGCGAGCTGGAGCCCTAGATGCGATGATGTGTTCACCAGATGTGATCCAGGATACGAGATGTGAGCTAGGATACCAAAAATGACCCAGGAAATCTAGGATGTGATTTTCTGATGTCTTTGTCAGATTTGATCAGTTTTGAAAAAATTGTTTTGGAAGTGCGTGAAGTTTGTTTGATTGTAGTTTTGCATTCTGAGACCTGTCAGTGAATGAAAACACATGTGTAGAACTAGGTTTGAGATTTGTTGCTTGTTTTGAAAATGTTATCTTTTTAGTGATATTTTAGTTACATCAAGCATTATTGCATTGTTAAAGGGGTGAAACAGGCACACATCTTATCCCTATTTTCTAGGTGGAGGATGAAAATCCTTGCTCATTGACTTATGTACACAATCAAATGCTAATCAGAATACAGCTATCACCAAGCACGAAATGGATCCAGTCATGATGCTATATTAGCCGACTCCAAATGCAAGTGAGGGTATGATATGACAAGTGTCTTGGGGAAATTAATTTTTACCTTGCACAAGGATTATCACCCTTTCGGGGGTGAATCAAAATTTTTTTTAGTTTAAATGTTGTTTATGATTGGGCAATCCATTCAAAACCATCCCCCATAGAATTGCACAAGGCAAAATTGAGGCGTATAGCCCTATGAGTACTCAAATATGTGTAGCGTTGCAAGAAAGATTCAAGTGGCTCCGCTCTACACACACCTAAGCATGTCCAAGGAATGATGTCAAAATTCTAGGAACAAAACTGATTCTATCTTCCGAGGCTTTGGCCTATGAGGAAGCAATTATTCATAGTGAGTTGGAAGGGTTGGCGTAAAACCTGTCCTCACTTGGGTCATTTTCGAGAGATTTTTTCCTCAACCAGAAGACCCTCTACTATTAAATAAGCGTACAAAGGATTGGCGAGCGTAGGACGTCTAGATTTATGATTCCTCCGAAGAAGAAGAGAATACTCTCCTAATCCATGTCGTTTTCTCCCAAAATAGTTTCAAGAAAATAGCTCATTCCCTCAAGAAATGTTGTGCTCAATTTAAGATGTTCCTATTTAATGGAAAACAAAATTCTTGAAAGTAAAGTTTGCTTGTTCAATTATCTGCAATCTTAAATGAGTAGCTTTTTCAATTTCTGATTCCTAAAATTAGATAATGTATTTGTTCAATTAGTCCACAAATTTAGTGCTTTGAGTTGTTCATTTAATGTCGAAAAGAAATTTAGTTATGTTTGCTTGGTTAAGTTATCTCCAAATTCCTTTAAACTCATAAATTTATGTGTGAGTTTCTGATTTTCCTTAAAAGGAAAAGAGCATACTCCTCTAGTTAGTTTAGTAGAAGATTAGAAAATGTTCTTAGTGTGAAAAGAATGTAAATAGAGGTCAAGATGGGGGTTGGGCAACCTAAAAAACCACGTTAGTATTCTTTTTTCAACTCCCAAGGGAAACCTTCAACTTGCAAGCACTAGTTAGGCTACTTGAAAAGAAAACCAAAATGATCAAACTGTTAGAAGTTAGGCAAATGAAGTATGCAAAATTTTAACCAGATGTGAGCCTAAAATAATAGGATGTGATACTGTATACCGTATGCAATCCCTTGTCACCAGATGTGACTGAATGTTCCCCAGATACGATCCTAAACCAAAAACAATCTAGGAAATCCTAGATGCGAGCCTTGTTTTTTGCGGTGTGAGGGTGTATCCCAGATGCGAGCCAAAAAGACCAGGTGCGACTCTAGACCTGAAAACTGGGAGGAAAGATTAGTGAAAAATGGAGTTAAAATGAGGCAAAGCTCAAATCGTGCCCCACAGTGAGTGCCAAAAATGTGTGTGTGATTTTTGTACCTATTAAGAGAGACACAACACTTGAATAGGTCATTGCGTTAGTGGAAGACATGGTTAGAAGAGCATATAAAACACCAAAATTGACCTATTGATTTCTAACTAAGAAGAGTATGATAAGCAACACAATAGCCCTTATATTATGCTACTATCAGTGACATATACGACTTAGCATGAAAGATTTGAGTTAAAACAAACTAAATGATAAGAAAAAATGCATATTTAACTCTAAAAATGAACAGAATAACAATGCATGAACATGAGAAACTAAATGAAATAAGAGTCTACATGAATTCTAACAACATAACAATGCATTTTCAATATAAGTTATGGGCTTCTTTGTGCTAAAAAAAACCTTCTATTTATGGAAGAATGAGGAGAGAGAGGGGAGACAAGGTGCATTAATGGAGTTGAAAAACTCATTAATGGGGTGTAAGAGGCATTAATGCCTTGGGCATTAATGAGGCATGGTGGAGACATGGGCTTAATGAATCTCCATTAATGAGGCATTAATGAGAGCCTTAAAGAAGCATGGGAAGGGTGTAAGGCAAACTTGAGAAGGTGGACTTGAGGAAAGGAATCTTGAGATTCCTTGACTTTCTCAAGTGGGTGGAGTCTTTAATCATTCCTTAATGGAATGTGACAACATTAGGAGGTGAGTTAGAATTAGAATTAGATTAGCATGGGGTGAATGGGTTGGGATAGGTTTGAACCTAGAGTCAAAGTGGTTGAAGTGGGTTAGGTTAGGGGTTTAGAGGATTATTAATGAAATGAATAAAATTTATTTAATTCATTCAAAAATAGGATTTAATTATTTAAGCCTTTTAATTGCTTTTTAATAATCAATAGGACTATAGCCAATTTAATTAAATTAATTAGGCTAGGGGAATGGGTTCTTTTGCAAGTGAGCAATTGATTTATGACTTTTTTTAACTCCTTGCAAATTAATCATTTTAGCCACGTATTTGATTGATTATTTGATTTTGGCTAAAAGTAATTAATTTAGTGATTTGATCACTTTAGGAGATTAAAGTGATTTCAAAAGAATTATGTCAAGTAGTAACAGGGTCGTGACACAATTGGGGGTATGATCACACTTAGGGAAAATAGGGTCTATGGTCAGAGCAGACCAAATCCAGGTGGTTACAGTATGTATATGTATATATATGTATATATATATGTGTGTGTGTGTGTGTGTGTGTGTGTGTGTGTATATAGGCTCTTGCAAGCCTATTTGGTAATATCTCTCTATTTCTCTTGCGTCTTTGAACATCTTGGGATTTATCATATCCCTTGTTTATTATTATATCTCACATAATAAGATTTTCATTCACTTAGTGGGGTTTGTTTCTATTACATTATTATTCATTTATTTTTATTTTTTTCAATCCTTCTATCTTTCTGGCTGCTATGGAGGTGGAAACAAAAAAATAGGGACTTGACTGAGGAAGTCTCCAAATATCCCCAAACATTTTTTCTCTTCTTATTGTGTGCGGGTTTGTCAAAGACATTCAAATGCATGAGGGTTTGCATATATATTTTCTCATTCTTTCTTTCTATTCATCTCTATTGTTTGATATATTTTTAATTTTTTTACTTTTGGGTTTCATAGGTTATTTGAAGCACAAATTTAGGGTTTCACCAGATTTTGAGACTTTTATGTTTTAGTTTGTATGGGAGTATAGCACACCGCACATACCTCCACACACCACACTGGATTCCTTGACCGAGACACTCAGACTTGTGTTAAATACTCTTTGTCATATGCTCTTCCCAATTTTGTAACTAAAATATTATTTTTCTTTATCTTTAATAAGATATCTTTGTTGGTTTATCTAGTTGGAGTTATTTGAATGTGTGTTGTGAAAATGGATCTAAAGGGAACTAGCTTCCTTTCGATATAGTTAGATTTACTACACTACATTTTGGTGAACCTGACATGAATACTACTTCAATATAATTTAAAAAATAAAAAATAAAAAAATTCTTCATCATCCCTTTGAACCTTCCTCTCTAGAAAAAGGATAATTCAAAATTTTATCCTTCTCAAAAGTTTTTTTAGGGCACTACCCCAAACCTGATTTTGTGTCATCACTTCAGAAATAATAAATCAAATTATGTATTGTTTCTTTAATTTGGCTTATTCTTTTCAAAATGCATTTAATATATTCTTTTATCTATTCAATTTCTAGTTTTATTCAATGTGCTAACAATATTCCTTTTCAGGCATGTGATGGTGATCTATCTTTGTCTATGTCCCTATATGCCTTTGATCCCTCTTATGAAAATTTTTCTATTACAAAAGATATTTTTTTGCAAGAAGATGCGATCATTGATACTTTTCTTAATGTTACTCTACCATCTCTTTATTCCAGTGCACTCACCTTTAGTGACACAATCATGGCCTAAGTTTCCCCATTGGAGATGGTCCAACCATGTAGCAAGAGTCAACACAATAGGAAAAATCAATTCAAAAACAAGAATAGACAATCAACATGCTATATCAGATCTTCGCATTATCATAGAATCAGGTATTTACATCATATTGGATTGCAACATGCAGATTACCAAATTTCAGCATTCATGCATAATTACAATAGAAATCTATACCTAAACCCTAATATGAAACATCCAAGGTTATCTCCTGAGAACCTCCCCAAACAAAGATCAAGAGCCTCAATATATAGAGCCTTCACAACTCTTAAGTTGGCCACATCAATTACATTTTCCAAGAATAAGAAAAAATAATACAACAATATAGGTCAAGACCCAAATCATAAATATCTCAATACCAAGATGTATAAATGACGCGTGATCCAAGAGATACATCAACCAAAGGTGTAAGAACATCGGGATATGAGTCACCAATCTTCGTTGATCGGGAAAATGCTTCATGAGATCGAAAAACCTCAACTAACTGTTAGAACATGAAGAACATAAAAACTAACCATAAATATTTAATATCTCCATAGTGAAGTAGCCAAATGAGGTGTGAACCTAGACATAGGTAAAACATGATGTCCAGAACAAACCCATAGGTTCGCAACAACTAAAAATCCAAAACCAAGCAACACTACCAAAAACACATAACTACTAACTAAGAACAAACTAAAAGGGAAATATTTGTGGGTGATGCAAGATTACCAATGAACCAAGGATGCTCCTACATTAGATACCCCTAGTGAGTAATTTTTTTCCATAAGATAAACTTATGAACATTTGACAAGATGAGGGACATAAATCCCATGCACATTCTTGATCCAAATATCATCCTTATCTGCAACTCTTTGTCATGCACTTCTGCTCCATCTTCTATCAGATCCATTCACTTATTCTTCTCTACACTTACTCTTCCAAATATCACATCTATACAAGATTTATTACCACTAACTTGCACAACTAAATCACTTCTGCTACAATCCTTCATCTAATTAGCAACCGAAGTCTTCTGTTGTTTCAATTTACCCTTCTTACAGTCTGATACCAACTTGTTCTCAGGTCTTCGTTCAAGGTCCTTCTTCTAACCCTTACCAACCTATGTATTCTGCTTCTCTGAACAATAACTCTTTACCATGCTCATAATCCTTGCACTTCTCCCCTCTTCCTCCTTCAAGGGAGCCAAAGTAAACTTTTGTCCATCCTTCTCTATTGTGACCAAATTTCTTCTGCAATCATGAATAGCTCCCCTATCAAATTGGAAAGGTCTGCCAAGAGAACATAATACGTAATCATAGATACAACATCACACAACACCTCATCACTCTAAGGTCTAATGCTAAATTTGACCAAAAACTGCTCTTTCACCTCCACCATATGCTCATCTAAAAGCCAACTTATCCAATAAGGAAGAGGATATTTAAGCCTCTTCAAACCAAGCTTTTGTACCATCTCTTCTAATACTAGATTATCAGTACTACTACCATCCATGAAAACTTTACAAAATTTACCTCCTGATTTGTAAACGGTCCTAAACAAGGTTATCCTTTGTAAAGGTTTAGGTTCTTTCCTACTCCACATTACTATCCTATGTTGGAGTTAATGGGAAGTGTGTACTAAGAGGGGAGGGGTGAATCAGTACCTCTAAAAATTTTGTATCTTTTAAACTTTATCCTTTAGGTAATCAATTATTTATCCAACCATCTATTGTATACTATCTTGATGTAAGATTTATCAATTCATAAACTTAATCAAACATGTGAAAATTCATAGAAATATTCATGAAAGTAATTGACACATAACACAAGATATGATAACACAGAAAAATCCTGTTAGGAAGTAAAAACTGTGGTGGTGATGGCAACCACAAATTCTTCACTATTTGCAGATTGGAAGGGGCTGGTTAAGGCTTACAATTTGATTACTTCTGATGATCTACCCTGTTAGGAGTATCTATGGAGACCTATTAAAGTATACTTTGTTAAGAGCTTTAGCAACACTATTTAGTGTGCACTCAGTTAAGAGATTTACAATTGGATGGTTAAATCCACCTTCCTTGAAAGGATTTTTACACTTTGCTTCACTTTTTAGAATGTAAGAAAATTAAAATTTGACCTAGTGTATGAAATCTCCTATTGTTGATTATAGATCCATTTAAGATTATATGTATAAGTATATCACCTAATCTGATTAAATAATACCTCTATTGCTCGGTAGCCTCTGTTCTTGATTCTTGATAACCAAATTCACCTTTTGTTATTCTGGTTCTTGAAAATTTCAGTCTTATCCATAGATGTGCTCATAGGCTTCATTTATCTTCTCATTAATTCTCACATCATCTCATAATGAATGATTACAACATCTATTTATAAGATAGATTGACCTAATCAAGTTTCACATAAAACAATATTAACTCTAAGATCACAGGTTTACAACTTGACCTTGATCTCCTAGTCTATGTGTTTTAAATTAGTTAGACTGATTAAAACACTTACATTAATATTTCTTGTCCCTAAAGAAATGGTTTTAAAAACAAATCAAGACTCTATAAATAGAATAAGACTATTTTATCTGACGTGGAAGTCAGATCCACTTTTTGCGGGCTACAACTGACTTTCAGTTTCTGTCGGTCGGTTATGCCCTGAAGTCAGTTAGACTGTCTCTCTGTGTTCCTTTCTTTGAGCTATCTCTTGAGTTCCTCTTTGACTGTTCTCTTAGTTTTCACTTTGTCATGCTTGTCGGTTTCCACTATTGGGTTCCTCTTTCACATTTTCACTTTGCATTTTCAGTTTACACACAAAATTGTGTCTTCAATTTTCTCTGTACTTAGCAGTTTTTAGTGATCTCTTATATCTATATTTTCAGTTTTCTCTTTGTCCTATCTTTCAATCTATGTTTACCAAAAGTGTTCTTTGCATACTAATGGAAAAATAATGTCATCAATCTCCCCCTTTGACATTAGTATCAAAAACTGATATGTGCAAAATGCTAACAAAAATGTTTAGTATGTACATCATATATATTCCTTAGTCATTTCATGACTCCCCCTATGTATATGTCGATATATTTTAATATCATTATACTCCCTTTTTTTGTTCTTTTTCTATAGTACTGTACATTTTCCTATCTATACATATCATTATTTTCCCCCTTTTTTGATATTAAGTGCAAAGGTGTATACCTTATAGCTTATCAAAAATGTGAGAGTGTGAGGACTTCATGTCCTCCATCATCTTCTCCCATTGGTCCTTTGGGTTGTCTAGAGCCATGTGCTTGAGTGTGATCCTTGAATGCATATCATAGATGTTTTCTACTACAGACAACTCGGGGGTGGGTATCAGCTATCTTGTTGAATTGATATGTTGTTGAAGTAGGGTTAGATTTGGTAGAAGTTGAGCTTGGAGCTCGATGACCTCTTCCCTGAATTGTTTTTTTTATTCCCACAGTTCCAGTCTTAACCTTTTTGTCTCAACAATTTTCTCATAATGCAACTTTATTACATTTTCCTTGGTGGTTAAGCCTTTAGCACTAGTATCTAGATCAGAATCTAACTTTTCTATTTTATCACTATGATCCTTAGTGAATTTTTCAAGTGTGCTTAATTGTTGTATCAAGGAAATAGCTTTAGCAATTATTGGATCTAATTCACTTATGAATTTTGAAAGATTTACCTTGTTTACTGCCACTTCTTGGATGATCTTTTCAGCAAGTTTGTTTTGATATTTATTCTCTGCTCTCTCCTCAATTTCCTTTTCTGCATCAATGTTCTGCATTGTAATGGCCTCGGTGAGAGTGGCTAGTTGATCAAGGATCGGTTTTTTCTGATCAACATCAACATCAGGTACAATCTGATGCAAGATGTCCCTAGTTGTTTCTAGTACCATGGAGTCTTGGTGTTGCTTTCTCAGCGTCTCCTATAGTGCCTTCCTTTGGCATATTTCACTGTACTCTTTAAGTGCTTTATACTCAAGTTTAGTTGGGTCACATTTGGGTATCTCAATGATCTCATCTAGAGTGACTTCCAACTTACTCTTTTTGCATTTCTTCTTCTTCTTTTGAGTTTCACTTGAATGTAGAACCATAGCCATCTTCTCGACTTTGTATGTTGTGCTGGATGAAGTGATTTGTGGTGTTGCCTCTTTTTGTTGTTGTGCTTCAGTGTTAACTTGTCAGTTTTGAGTAGATGTCTCCACATCAACCTTTACATTATCTGTAGAAACTTGTTTGGTTACCTTAGGAATGTCATCTTTTTTTTTTCTCCATCGGTATCCTTATGTAATTCATCTTCCTTTTTCTATTCATCCTTCTCAGTAGTGTCTCAATCTATTTTCTTTAAATATCCTTCTATAACCTTGTCAGTTTCAGTTACAATATGAGTGTCTCCGATGACATTCTGGTCATTGATGTTGTCTTTCTTTCCTTCATCCCCTGCATCCTCAGGAATGCTTGAATCTTTGTAAGGTGATTTGTCTTTTTCTTGAAGTATATTGATGGCTTGCATCAATATTGGCATGTTGCTTGATATGTTCACCTGTGAAGTGTCAAATGTTGTGTCCTATTCATCGGTTTTGTCCTTGATAACAATGACATCTTCATCTTTCTATATTTCTTCTACTAGATCATCGATTATGTTTGTTTAGGCTTATAATTGTCACCCTAAATCAGGCATTAAGGCTTCATGGCAATTCTATCTGACAATGGAAATTTCCTCTAGCTGTGGGTGAACTATGTATGAGGAAGAGTCTTTGGATTCTAGGCTAGCTCCTATTTAGTATGGGATATCACCTCCTGATTGAAAATTTAACTAAGAAAATGGGAGAAAGATTTAAAATTGAACTTGCATAAAAAACTAGAAAAGGTGATACACCAAGAAGATTCAGATCTTTTTTGAAGCTTCAAACTGACATCCACTAATCATACCCTAGGGATTTTTGCACTATCATTCACTACTCAATACATAGGGTAATTGGAAGGCCACAACTAGGGTTTAACCACAAGTAGTACTCTCAGCATTAACAACATTCATTTTCTGCAAAAGGCTTATATTCTGTGATATAGAATAGGAATTGATGCAATTCACTAATCCATATTTACAAAGGTCTTAGATGCAGAAAATTGAAAAGGAACTTGAACAAATGATCACAATAAGATGTATGGAAAAAAAGTGGGGCAACTATATTATTCTCAAAAATCTATATACAAGTTACATGTATGAATTCCTGAGTAATGGCAAGGAATAGTGAAATCCTCTTGCACAAAACTGAAATTACAAGCATGAACCTATAATGGAACACAAAAAAAAATGAGCAAACAACTATAGGAATAATGAATTCACTAAAGCTACTCTCTCCACCAGTTTGACCCCCCTAACATGAAGAAAAAACCTTTACTAAATAGCCAACATGGCTTATTTTCAAAAAAAATTCCCTCCAAAAAGCCCTCCATAACTATAGGGTTTAATCAATTTCCCTAAAACAAAACCCTAAGTTTTAGCCCCCAAAATTGATATACCAATTACAAATATATCAATTACATCCCTTATCTTTATTACCATATTTCAAATACATGACATTCAAATTTAACAGTTTTACCACCCTACTCAAAAACTGGACTACCTAACTTCAAAGGGTTCAAAACCCTTGTCAACTCGGCATCATAACCCATCTTTGACTCTGCTGACACCACACCACTATGGTCGATGTAGTTTTGGTTTGGTAACCAGCATGGTTTGTATTCAACTTGAATACCATCATTTGGAAGGGACAATTTTATTATGTCATGGCACCAAAAGTACCAATGTGGCAATAAGGAGGGAATGTTGATGCACTGGGACTGCAACTGCATTTAATCCATCTGACAGTGGATTTCAAATGAGAGTAAAACACAATGCATTTCATTCATTGATTTCTTTTGCATCTTAGGGTTTTTTGTTCTGTGGTGCCACCATGTTGAAATTGGAAACTGGAAACCATGAATCTCTGCTATGTTTCCACCTCTATTTTGTGAAGAAACTTCCAGTTTCATGAGCTAAATGAGGGAAAAAGTGTCATTTACATGCTCACTATAACACATGGCATCTCTTTTGTTGCATTCTTCTTCAGTAAAGGCCGCGGCTTTTGATCTTCATTTGCTTTGAACTCGGGTTCCAACTGTAAGTTATCTTGCATTTTCTTGAATGTTGGGATGTTTTGATGATATAGTATCATTATGCCAATACAAATGGCGTCGAATAGTGATTTGTAACTTGGGGTTTCTTGTGCTAATGTTTTACCACTATTGCTGGTTTTGAACTGCAATGCATAAAGAAAACTCAGGGAGTTCTTCTCTATTTGTGACCACCACTATAGACTTGGAAATTATTACCATTGCAATTTTGGAATGGTCTTAAGCTATGGTTGAGGTGTCAAATAACCATGAACCTCAGCCTTCACTGCTTAGTCATCTCATCCACAACTTCAGACTTATCCCTAGTCTGTAGCATGACATAAAACATCACCACTGTTGTCTTCCTCCTTCAGACACATGGGAAATAGACCGAGCTATGATTGTTTTGTCTCAACCTCCATGTGGGTTTTCTTCAGCATATAAAAATGTATCTTATGAATGAAAGGTGCGGTGAATGTGCTTTGTTTAAAATTTATGACATCTTTCAGTCATAAGCTTCACATTTTTACTGTGAGTTGATACAACCATGACTTGAAAGTATAATGTACCAGCAAATTTTGTACATATAGATAAGTGATCATCTCCTCTGTCATTTGTTTATTCTATTTTCTGCATCAATGTGAACTTTCTTAGTGTTTGATGCATGTCGGTGTTCTCTACTTGATGTCGATTGTAGCTTTAAATATTTGAACTGGTATATGTTTAGTATCGAGCCCATTACTGCAATACTACTTGATGTCGAACCTCATTGTCATTCCCACATGCTATAATTTGCATTATTTTAAAATACCCACATAGCTTTGCACTTGAAGTTGTCAGTTTAATGCTTGTCTCAACTTTGAATTAAAACATGGGTTTTGTATTTTTTGAATGTTTTAATAAAAAAATCATTCTTGCTGTCTTCAAATACAAAAATTTAGTAAGCACAACATATGCTTCCTTGTTTGATGACACTCCACTGTCTGAAAAAACACACATAAGATATTTAAACTGCAACCTTATGTTAAAAAACACTTTTAGTTTACAGTTTTGTTTATAATACTGAGCATCTCTTTAGCATGTAAGCACAAATATGTTGAATATGCTGCTATCTTTGATGTAAAAATATACTATTTTACTTTTGAAGTATACATGGGAAAGAACAAAACCATGGGGTTTGAACACAGGCTCGTAACTCCCATGGGTTTTACTTCAAAACAACAAACTCAATCTGCATATATAATTCTTATCAACATTACATGCCCTGTACTATTATTATGAATGTACATCTTTTCAAAACTTCAATATGAGATGTAAAATCTACAAAAAGAAACTGTCTCGACAATTTGTCTAAAACACATTATGCACTACAATATTGGAATTATTAGGCATGATCTCATTTGATGAAGCTCCTGTATATCTTATGATACTCTTTTCATCATGCTTGTTTTCTGTATGTGCACACCCATGCTGATTTGAGACTATTAATCTCTGTCCTAACTTGTAGTTTTCACATCTTTTGTTTCATGCTTTTACTCTGTCAGATTCAGTTGTTTAAAAATGACTACAATGGCATCTTCTCATTTAATACAGTTTATGCACACTCTTTATGCATGAGTTTTCAACTTTGATCTTCCAAGTGAACTTTTAACAGATGTTTTGAAGCAACATATATATGAAGAAGCACTTACTATAACAACATTTTCTCACTCTCCATTATTTGCATAAAGACAGTGAACCTTCAAAGTCTTTAAATTCTGCATTTCTATAGCTTCCTTTGTTCATGTACTTCCTATAGCATCTTTGGAATTTATTTACGTGTCTACATCTTATCCTTCTTATGTATGTGACTAATAACCTTCTGAGATATCAACAATCTTTCTGCATATAATGGCTTATGTGAAGTTTGAGCAGGGGCTCGTGACATCCACTGCATCATTTTCTTTTGTTTCCTGCATTCAGTTATACATACCTGTCCATTTGCACACAAAATACCACTCAATTTATTAGGTCATTAGATAAAATGAACCAATTAACATTTGTGAGTG
>MU225376.1:1743949-1754962 GCA_018584345.1 Thuja plicata
ACACAAAATACCACTCAATTTATTAGGTCATTAGATAAAATGAACCAATTAACATTTGTGAGTGAATGTATGCCAAGATGACATTCACTCATGAGTGTTGGTTGGTTTGTTTGTATTTAGTGAACTATTAGGTTGATCTAATCATGAAAAAGGTTTCTCAGATGGTAATACTAAGTCCCTTTCATTCAGATATCTGATTATATAGAGAAGAATAACATTTATCAAAGTGATCATACATAGAAAAATGTTTCCTCTTTGGAACAAGTACCTTTAATACTATTCTTTAGATATTATAGATGAATGTTTTCTCATTACATTGATTTCTTCAGATTGATATGCAGTTTTCAGAAGAATTGATTGTATGTTGTTTATGTTCCATGTATTGTGTAGATCCAACTGGATCTAAAAGACCTATATGCAGATGAAGATGGACTTATGAAGACCTAGGACTTGATATGCAACCAACAATGGGGACCTAATATGCAAGCATCAAGAAACCAACCACAAGGCAATGCATGGGACCTCTACTCCATACTTTCAATTATGCCTTCTATTCTGCAATGTACTATTGTTTTGACATGAAAAGAAAGATGAAATAACACTTGTATAATACACTCAGCTTGAATGCACAATGTAATTGATCAAAATTGTAATTTAGAAATTCTAGAATGTGATCAACTCTTAGAGTACAAAATGACACTTTTCTGAAAATGAATGTGATTACAAAATGTTGATTAATAATACCTGAAGGATAATATTAATGGGACACCTCTAAAAATTCAATCTCTTCCTATTTATGATTATTTTGATGCATGCTAAAAATTAGGATAACAATGTCAATGACTGTGTCGTCCACAATGTTGTCTATAGTGGTGTCCGGCCATATCTCATCTGCAACATCCATATCATTGTTGCCTATGGTGTCCAGTTCCTCCTTATCCAATTCAACATCTATGATGATGATTGGTTCTGTTTCCTCAGTAGCTTGATCATTCTTGATTTCCTGATTCTCAGTTAGAGCTCTTTGTGGCTCGGGACTTGTTTCATTTTAAAGAATATTAAGTATTTTCCTCCATTCGGCTTCACTTTTTTGGTCTAACTCTAGTAGACATCCTTTTAGCACTTGGTAGGCTCTAATCTTTGGTGAGAACATTTTTGAATGAGCCTTCATCATTGCTTGGATTTCCTCCATTTTGGATTTAGGAGGCCTGAATGATACTAGGGCTCTTTCCCTAATTTCTTTCTCGGAGTGCAAGGCAAAAGTCCATCTTGCTAATTTCCTATCTTGAAGTTCTTTGGGCATTTTGTCTTCTAGTTGCATTGGGAGGTAATTGTATATGCACACCATTTCAATGATTTCCTCCTCAATTTTATTTTGATCCAAGGGATCCAATGTTAACCATTGCTTGACCTTCCTACAATTTTCATTACCTATTTTGATAAATGAGGCATATATTTCATCAACTATTTTAGGTATCTTATTATTTTCCTCTTGAACACCTTCATCTTGTTCTGTGTCCTCAATATCTTCTCTAGTTCTAATGAAATTTATTCTCTTTGTTGGCCCTCTTTTCTATGTAGCCAATTTCCTCTTGTAGGTTCTTACTTGTCCTTTCTTCAAGGGTGAAGGACTTGTGTCCTTAGTTATTTGGATTCTTGTCCTTGAAGAAGCTATGGTTCTTGGCTTCTTAGCCGGTGTTGGTAATGGAGTATCTAAATCTATAGATTCAGAGTCACTTTCTTGCTCAGCCTCACTGACGGATGACCGTCCTTTGGTTTCTTCCTCTATGATCATCAATCTTTTATTCAAATTCTTAACCATTTTATCTTTCTTCCCATTAATTTTCTTTACAACCAAGCCAGTTTTTATTCTTGATTTGGCCTCCTCATAAGTTTTGAACTTTGGTTGTGTCTTGTCTAAGGGTTCATTTATCAATCCATTGATTGCATTGGATGCTTGATCAATATTTACCTCGTATTCCAAAGGTTGTAACCATGTTTTCCTTGGTACAACATGTTTTATGTATGTGTGGTTGGTGTCAACCATGAAACATATATCATTCTTGAATTTTTCAATAAGTTCCTCTAGGATCCTTACTCTTTTCTACATTCTATCCTTGAATCTCGTAAAGTAATCATCCATAATTGTTTGAAAGTTGTCTCCCAGTGATGTTATGTATTCACCAATATTCATGGTGACTAGTCTTGTGGTATCCCATTTTACATCTCCTACTGATGGAAATGATTATTGGAAGTAAAAGATAATGCACATGATAAGTGAGCCAAACTTACATGTATTTGTCTTTGCATTTCTGATTGTCTTCAATTTTTCTTGTAACTGGTTAAGTAGAAGTTTTGATAGATCCAACTAAGTTCCTTTCTTTACAATTTTATAAGTTATATCCACTACTTCGGATGCTATGTTGTTCATCCTTCTAGCTTGGAAGAATTTGTAGTCTAGGACACATGCTCTGAATTTCAGTTCATCATCAGTAATAGTGGATACCTTCAGTCCTCTGCCATCACACTTGGCTCCTGTATTCTTTTCAATCTTAGCCTTGGGTGGGTGTTTCAATGCATTTACCTTATCTATTATAGGATAACTAGTGACTACATGAATAAAATCTTGGGTTATCATTTTAGGCTCATCCATCCACAACTTGTGATTGTGAATTCAGTTTAGTACTAACCGAATCCACTCGGTTTTGATTACCTTTAGGAACAATAGGGTATTTGTGAGCCCTTTCACCTCTATGTATTTGTTCTCATCTTTTATGGATCCATCCTCATTACATAGCTTCTTGAAAGCTTGTTCCACTTCTAAGTCACTGATTTCTGCAATCTTGCAGTGGATGTATGCCCGCACATTTTCAACGAGCAAAAACCCTAGCTAGTATTCGCGAGAATGGTCTAGCATTGTCAAGTTGTGATGCAACCTTAGGGAAAATCTTGTAGTGGGGTTCCTCATAGGTAGAATCCTTGATAAGTTTATCCTCATCCTTCCTGATGCTCTTCATTTTGGTGGTTCTTGGAGTCATGGCCATTGTTTCAGATATTTAGGGCTTTCTATGAATACATAAAACAAAGTTGTCAGTTATCATAGGAACTTGCTATTTACTTCTATAGTGGTCACTGGTCTATTTGGAGTGCTCTAGGTTGATTTTAAGTTTCTCTATGATGCTATCGCTGTATACTCAAATTTTGCTCTTGTTGCTCTGCTTTGCTCGCTGGTGAATAATGAAACCCTTCCGTCGCCCTTTTATAGACGTTTTCCCTAAAAGTGAGTCATTAATTCTCAACCACTCCTCGATGTGTGAAGAAAGATTCATCATTTTGAACACTAACTTCTCTCATTGGTGATAAAGTGATACTTCAGGGTAGTCATCTAGCTTCTTACTTTTACCGACGGGTTTCGATGTTTTGCGAAAATAACTTATTCAACTTTGCTTGATTACCAATGAGTCTCAGTTTATACTAGAAAATTTTCTTTTACATGTTAATTGATGATTCTCGATAAGTGCAGACAGTTTCAACTTTGAGCATATACCGATGGATTTTGGTATGTATTTACCGATAGAATAGTTATCATAGATTTTAACAAGTAATATCATGATGCATCTTTAATTATGCTAATTTGGCATTTCATCAACATATTATGGAATTGATGTAAAATATTACTTAGTGTAATGCAATTCCATACTTACTTGTTCTTCTTAGGTAGGGATGGTGATGTCACTAGATCCCTTGGATGGGGTGTCACCAATTGCATTGCTCAATCTAGCTTCATCATTGTTTGAAGATTTCCTCCACATTTTGTCTCTCATCCTCTAAATGTCTTCAATGATATTTCCATTGGGAAATGTGTTGGTCTCTGTCATTCAGTCTCTGCAATCTTTCTTGAGATGAACAACTTTATGATAGTGTAATCATGCCATTCTGGGGTTAGTCAAGCCTCGAGACTTTCTTGTCCATTCTTTCATATAGTTTGCAGCAATGTGACCAAATCTTCCACATGCTCTACAATTTGTCCATGTATTGTAATCCCATACATACTGGTTACCAACTCTTTTCGATTGATAGGAAGTATCTTGACCTTTAGGCTTCCATGCTTTCTTTTTCTTTTTCCAGCATTCAAGAATTGTGTGCCCATTCATTTTGCAAGTGGGACAATATTTTTCTATGTAGGTTTCCTTCTTTGATTGTTTCATCTCAGACTTACATTCATATGTTTTATGTCCTTTCTTGTTACATTTATAAAAAAATCCTATGAATGAAGATGTGGATTTAGGAATACCTTTCATTTTTCTCCTGCATACATTTGATGTGTGGCCTTTCTTTCCACAGTGATTGCATGTCATCTTTCTTGGTCTTGGATTTGCATAGAAATTCGTTGGATCAGTTTGATTGGTTGATTCTCCATTCTCAGTATAGCCTAGACTAGTGTTGTTGTTGATTCTCCATTGTCCATCAAGAAAATCATCCATTCTTTTATTGCTTTCTTCAGCTTTCTTGATAATTTCATTATGTTGCTACTGAATTCTGAGTTCTTGTTTCAGCTTTTCATTTTCTTCCCTTAGCTCACTAATAGCTTCTATTCTTTCAATGAGTTCAACATTCACTTTGTTTGCCTCTTGACTCATAAGAATAATCTGATTTGTACTCTTATGGTGATGTTCTGTTAATATTTGTATTTCAGATTCTTTCTCTTGTAGCTTTTCAGTAATCTTCTTTCTATAATCAATAGCTAGTGTTCTTTCTTTCTCAGCTTGTCTAGCATTGTTCATGACATCAATCATTCTTACCATTTGTGTCTCTTGACCATTTTGTAGAGATTTCACTTGTCCAGCCAGATGTTGATTGATTTCATTTAGGCTTGTGATGCTTTGTTCTGATGTGTCTGATGCTTTTCTTGTATTTGATCCTGAAGACTCAAAGAAATCTAGTATCTCTTCCTCACATAAATATGTTTCATTAAAACAAGATGCCATAATCTTTCTTTCATCTAACAACTATCTCATCTTGATTCTAGCTTATTTATACTGCTCATAGAAGATCTGAATTTGTAGCTTCTGATTCTCAATACTCTTGTCAGGTCTGTACTTCTCCATTGTATGATCTTTTCTCTTAAGCCTTTAAGCTTTCCAAATAAGAGACTTAGCTCTGATACCAATTGTTGGAATTAATGGGAAGTGTGTATGAGAGGGGATGGGTGAATCAGTACCTCTAAAGCTTTTGTATCTTTTAACCTTTATCCTTTAGGTATTAATTGTTTATCCAACCATCTATTCTATACTATCTTGATGTAAGATTTATCAATTCATAAACTTAATCAAACATGTGAACATTCATAGAAACATTCATGAAAGTAATTGACACATAAAACAAGATATGGTAATGCAGAAAAATCCAGTTAGGAAGTAAAAACTGCGGTGGGGATGGCACCCACAAATTCTTCACTATCTGTAGATTGGAAGGGGCCGTTAAGGCTTACAATTTGATCACTTTTGATGATCTACCCTATTAGGAGTATCTTTGGAGACCTATTAAAGTATTCTCTATTAAGAGCTTTAACAACACTATTTAGTGTGCACTCGGTTAAGAGATTTATAATTGGATGGTTAAATCCACCTTCCTTGGAAGGATTTTTATACTTTACTTCACTTGCTAGAATGTAAGAAAATTAGAATTTGACCTGGTGTATGCAATCTCCTATTTCTTATTATAGATCCATTTAAGATTACATGTATAAGTATATCACCTAATGTGATTACATAATACCCCTGTTGCTTGGTAGCCTCTGTTCTTGGTTCTTGATAACTAAATTCACCTTTTGTTGTTCTGGTTCTTAAATCTTTCAGTCTGATCCATAGATGTGCTCATAGGGTTCATTTATCCTCTCATCAATTCTCACATCATCTCATAATGAATGATTACAACATCTATTTATAAGATAGATTGACCTAATCAAGTTTCACATAAAATAATATTAACTCTTACAACTTGACCTTGATCTCTTAGTCTATGTGTTTTAAATCAGTTAGTCTGATTAAAAAACTTATATTAATGTTTCTTGTCCCTAAATAAATGGTTTAAAAAAAAATCAAGACTATATAAATAGAATCAGACTGTTGTATCTAACGTGGAAGTCTGATCCACTTTTTGCGGGCTGCAACTGACTTTTGGTTTCTATCAGTTGGTTATACTCTAAAGTCAGCTAGACTGTCTCTCAGCGTTCCTTTCTTTGAACTATCTCTTGGGTTCCTCTGTGACTATTCTCTAAGTTTGAACGAGATTTTTGGGTTCCACTGTTGGGTTCCTCTTTCACCTTTTCACTTTGCATTTTTGTTTTATACACAAAATTGTGTCATCATTTTTCATTGTACTTAGCAGTTTTTGGTGATCTCTTATATCTGTATTTTTAGTTTTCTCTTTTTCCTATCCTTTAGTGTGTTTACTGAAAGTGTTCTTTGCATACTAATGGAAAAATAATGTCATCATCCTAAGCATAAGAGATTCTCCTATGTCAGATTCTACCATACATTCCACAAGTTCATTAGTATCCTACTCCTCGTGTGTCACAAGATTTTGTCTACCCAAGTTCTTACTATTTCCTTCAAAAATTTTAAAATATCTATGTCCTATGCCACCATATTTGAAACAAGTACCTTTGAATTCCTCATGACCATTCCTCCTAAGTTTCTTTTGATTAGGTTCTACCTCAATGGTTTTCTTCTCTTTTCTATTGCATATTTCTTGCTTCTCCTTCCCTCCAGGGTTACCATGTCTTCTATTCAGCTTATCTTCTGCCCTCAATGCATAATTATAAGCATCCTTCACTATAGAAATACTCGACATACTTAGCTCATCCTGAATATTAAATCTTAGACCATTAACATACCTAACAACATTCTCCTTAGATACCTCTCAATGTCCAGATGTGATTGTCATCTTATAGAACTCTTCAATGATTCCTTCACACTCATATCTTTCTACTTCGAGCTGTACAGTTTATTAAACAATTATAATTCATAATCCTTAAGAATGAATTTAGCCTTTATATAGTGTTAGGAATAAAATTCCACAAGTACAGCTAAGAGGGGGGGGGGAATCAGTTGTAATACATATTATTAAACTTTAAACTTTATAAACCAAAACTTTAATTCAAATGATAACACAGTAAATTACAACACTATAACACAATCCTTGTTGTCGAGGAAACCCTGTTAAAGATAAAAATCTAGTGGGAATTAGCACCCACAAATGATGTACTGATCGTATAGTATCCATGTTAAAAGATTTAACCCTATTAGGAGTTTATAACAACATTACAGTACATAGTCCCTGTTAAAGGACATACCCTGTTAGGATTCAAGAGTAATAGTGGGCTCACTACCTAGAAACACTTCCCAAAGAAGGTTAAAGACACCCTCAAGGATTAACAATCCGAACAAGTGTATATCAGAAATACACAATTCAGTGAACTATCTGATAGCAACTATCTTTTCTTGGTCATTTCCAACGAAGTACTATAATGACAAACTCTTCTCTACATCCAACAACCAATCAAGCCTCACAGCTTCCACACTTTTCTTACTTTCAATTACCTTCACATAATTCTCACATTACCACATCTTTACAAAAGAAAATATCTCACATATATACCCTATTACAATAATTGAATTAGGTTGTCCAATTAAGCTTTCCCAATATACAAATAATTATTTAACCCCTTGATAAGATACACAAGGTACCTAAAACAAGTAAACATCAATTACAATACATCAAATATACTCCAAGATCCACAATCCATGCTACATCTCTGAAGTTGGCCCCTAATAGGTCTCCTCCAGAATACACACCACAACCTAATGTCACCAACAATCACATGATTATCGATCAACAACAAACATTCCTCAATATATCTTCTATCATCCCTTAAGATCGCATAAGCTAAATCATCTTCGCCTATAAGCTGATATACTCAAAACACAGATACCTTCTCTATCAAGCATCACTGTTGTTGGAATAATGGAATTGTGTGTACTGAGAGTGGAGGGGTGAATCAGTACGCTTAAAACTTTTATCAATAAACCTTAGTAATCTTTTCTTGCATTACCAACTATATTTATTTTCTACCTTATGCATGTAAGATCATAACATAAATGTAAGTGCATGCAAACAATCATAGAAACATTCATGAAACTTAGTTACACATGACACAAGAATTGGTAATGTAGAAAACCCATGTTAGGAGTAACATGTTAGACTTGTTAAGTCTGCTTAGTTAAGATATTTTAGCAACACTGTTAAGTGTGCACTCAGTTAAGAGATTTAAAATAAGACTGTTAAGTCCACCTTCTTAAAGGATTTCTTCTATTTTCTACGATTGTTAGAGAGTAGTAAAAAATATTTATGACCTAATAACTTACAATCTTAAATTTCTGAATACAGATCCTTTAAGCTCACAAAAACAATTATCGCCTTACTATGATGAATAATACCTTTGTTATGCTCGCTAGACTTGAATCTAGTTCTTCATAACTGAATTCTTCCTTTTGTGTCCTTCTGTATGACATTCTCTATCTGATCCATAGATTTCTTCTATGGCTACAATCATCATGTTTTGATTAATTATACATCTATATATACAAAGGTTTTTACCTAATTAGGTTTCAGTCTTTATAATAAAAACTCTATGATCAAAGGTTTATAACTTGACCTTGATCTCCTAGTTTGTATGTTTACAATTAGTTAAACTGATTAAAACAATTACTTATGCTTTACTTGATCCTCAAGAAATGGTTTTATAGATAAGAATAAAGCTATTTATAAAATTGAAGTGCTTTATCTAACGTGTATTCTCAGATCCACTTTTCTTGGGAATAAAATTGTCTCTCGATAGACTAGTGCTTGGGTTACTCTATAGACTATGCTCTCGGGTTACTTTGTGAACTGTCTGTCGGGTTACACTATGAACTGTCTGTCTGTTATAGTGTTATCGGTGTTCACTGATTCTGGTGATCATTGTGTTAAGAAATTTTTGGTGACCTATAAGCTTGACTATTTCAGCAACCTCTACACTTGACTCAAAGAAATCTAGTATCTCAAAGAAATCTAGTATCTCTTCCTCACATAAATATGTTTCATTAAAACAAGATGCCATAATCTTTCTTTCATCTAACAACTGTCTCATCTTGATTTTAGCTTATTTATACTGCTCATAGAAGATCTGAATTTGTAGCTTCTGATTCTCAATACTCTTGTCAGGTCTATACTTCTCCATTGTATGATCTTTTCTCTTAATCCTTTAAGCTTTCCAAATAAGAGACTTAGCTCTGATACCAATTGTTGGAATTAATGGGAAGTGTGTATGAGAGGGGAGGGGTGAATCAGTACCTCTAAAACTTTTGTATCTTTTAACCTTTATCCTTTAGGTATTAATTGTTTATCCAACCATCTATTCTATACTATCTTGATGTAAGATTTATCAATTCATAAACTTAATCAAACATGTGAACATTCATAGAAACATTCATGAAAGTAATTGACACATAAAACAAGATATGGTAATGCAGAAAAATCCAGTTAGGAAGTAAAAACTGCGGTGGGGATGGCACCCACAAATTCTTCACTATCTGTAGATTGGAAGGGGCCGTTAAGGCTTACAATTTGATCACTTTTGATGATCTACCCTATTAGGAGTATCTTTGGAGACCTATTAAAGTATTCTCTATTAAGAGCTTTAACAACACTATTTAGTGTGCACTCGGTTAAGAGATTTATAATTGGATGGTTAAATCCACCTTCCTTGGAAGGATTTTTATACTTTACTTCACTTGCTAGAATGTAAGAAAATTAGAATTTGACCTGGTGTATGCAATCTCCTATTTCTTATTATAGATCCATTTAAGATTACATGTATAAGTATATCACCTAATGTGATTACATAATACCCCTGTTGCTTGGTAGCCTCTGTTCTTGGTTCTTGATAACTAAATTCACCTTTTGTTGTTCTGGTTCTTAAATCTTTCAGTCTGATCCATAGATGTGCTCATAGGGTTCATTTATCCTCTCATCAATTCTCACATCATCTCATAATGAATGATTACAACATCTATTTATAAGATAGATTGACCTAATCAAGTTTCACATAAAATAATATTAACTCTTACAACTTGACCTTGATCTCTTAGTCTATGTGTTTTAAATCAGTTAGTCTGATTAAAAAACTTATATTAATGTTTCTTGTCCCTAAATAAATGGTTTAAAAAAAAATCAAGACTATATAAATAGAATCAGACTGTTGTATCTAACGTGGAAGTCTGATCCACTTTTTGCGGGCTGCAACTGACTTTTGGTTTCTATCAGTTGGTTATACTCTAAAGTCAGCTAGACTGTCTCTCAGCGTTCCTTTCTTTGAACTATCTCTTGGGTTCCTCTGTGACTATTCTCTAAGTTTGAACGAGATTTTTGGGTTCCACTGTTGGGTTCCTCTTTCACCTTTTCACTTTGCATTTTTGTTTTATACACAAAATTGTGTCATCATTTTTCATTGTACTTAGCAGTTTTTGGTGATCTCTTATATCTGTATTTTTAGTTTTCTCTTTTTCCTATCCTTTAGTGTGTTTACTGAAAGTGTTCTTTGCATACTAATGGAAAAATAATGTCATCATCCTAAGCATAAGAGATTCTCCTATGTCAGATTCTACCATACATTCCACAAGTTCATTAGTATCCTACTCCTCGTGTGTCACAAGATTTTGTCTACCCAAGTTCTTACTATTTCCTTCAAAAATTTTAAAATATCTATGTCCTATGCCACCATATTTGAAACAAGTACCTTTGAATTCCTCATGACCATTCCTCCTAAGTTTCTTTTGATTAGGTTCTACCTCAATGGTTTTCTTCTCTTTTCTATTGCATATTTCTTGCTTCTCCTTCCCTCCAGGGTTACCATGTCTTCTATTCAGCTTATCTTCTGCCCTCAATGCATAATTATAAGCATCCTTCACT
>MU225376.1:1755217-1772717 GCA_018584345.1 Thuja plicata
GGGGGGGGGGGGGGGAATCAGTTGTAATACATATTATCAAACTTTAAATTTTATAAACCAAAACTTTAATTCAAATTATAACACAGTAAATTCAAACACTATAACACAATCCTTGTTGTCGAGGAAACCCTATTATAGATAAAAATCTAGTGGGAATTAGCACCCACAAATGATGTACTGAGAGTATAGTATCCATGTTAAAAGATTTAACCCTATTAGGAGTTTATAAAAACATTACAGTACATAGTCCTTGTTAAAGGACATACCCTGTTAGGAGTCAAGAGTAACAGTGGGCTCACTGCCCAGACACACTTCCCAAAGAAGGTTAAAGCCACCCTCAAGGATTAACAATCCGAACAAGTGTATATCAAAAATACACAATTCAGTGAACTATCTGATAGCAACTATCTTTTCTTGGTCATTTCCAACGAAGTACTATAATGACAAACTCTTCTCTACATCCAACAACCAATCAAGCCTCACAGCTTCCACACTTCTCTTACTTTCAATTACCTTCACATAATTCTCACATTACCACATCTTTTCAAAAGAAAATATCTCACATATATACCCTATTACAATAATTGAATTAGGTTGTCCAATTAAGCTTTCCCAATATACAATTAATTATTTAACCCCTTGATAAGATACACAAGGTACCTAAAACAAGTAAACATCAATTACAATACATCAAATATACTCCAAGATCCACAATCCATGCTACATCTCTGAAGTTGGCCCCTAATAGGTCTCCTCCAGAATACACACCACAACCTGATGTCACCAATAATCACATGATTATCGATCAAAAACAAACATTCCTCAATATATATTCTATCATCCCTTAAGATCGCATAAGGTAAATCATCTTTGCCTATAAGATATACTCAAAACACAGATATCTTCTCTATCAAGCATCACTGTTGTTGGAATAATGGAATGGTGTGTACTGAGAGTGGAGGGGTGAATCAGTACCCTTAAAACTTTTATCAATAAACCTTAGTAATCTTTTCTTGCATTACCAAATATATTTATTTTCTACCTTATGCATGTAAGATCATAACATAAATGTAAGTGCATGTAAACAATCATAGAAACATTCATGAAACTTAGTTACACATGACACAAGAATTGGTAATGTAGAAAACCCCTTTTAGGAGTAACATGTTAGACTTGTTAAGTCTGCTCAGTTAAGATATTTTAGCAACACTGTTAAGTGTGCACTCGGTTAAGAGATTTAAAATAAGACTGTTAAGTCCACCTTCTTAAAGGATTTCTTCTATTTGCTACGATTGTTAGAGAGTAGTAAAAAATACTTATGACCTAATAACTTACAATCTTAAATTTCTGAATACAGATCCTTTAAGCTCACAAAAACAATTATCACCTTACTATGATGAATAATACCTTTGTTCTGCTCGCTAGACTTAAATCTAGTTCTTCATAACTGAATTCTTCCTTTTGTGTCCTTCTGTATGACATTCTCTGTCTGATCCATAGATTTCTTCTACGGCTACAATCATCATGTTTTGATTGATTATACATCTATATATACAAAGGTTTTGACCTAATTAGGTTTCACTCTATATAATAAAAAATCTATGATCAAAGGTTTACAACTTGACCTTGATCTCCTAGTTTGTATGTTTACAATTAGTTAAACTGATTAAAACAATTACTTATGCTTTACTTGATCCTCAAGAAATGGTTTTATAGATCGGAATAAATCTATTTATAAAATTGAAGTGCTTTATCTAACGTGTATTCTCAGATCCACTTTTCTTGGGAATAAAATTGTCTCTCGGTAGACTAGTCCTTGGGTTACTCTGTAGACTATGCTCTCGGGTTACTTTGTGAACTGTCTGTCGAGTTACACTATGAACTGTCTGTCCATTATAGTGCTATCGGTGTTCACTGATTCTGGTGATCACTGTGCTAAGAAATTTTTGGTGACCTCTAGGCTTGACTATTTCAGCAACCTCTACACTTGACTGAATGCTATCACTCGATGATCATGTCACCAACGGTTCTAAAACTGTTTCCTTGTATACTAATGACAACTTATGATACTTTAGGATTATCAATCTCCCCCTTTGGCATTATTATCAAAACCTGATATGTGCAAGCTGATATGTTCAGTATATACACCAAGTGTTTACCTTTTCAATGACTCCCCCTATGTGCATGCCTCGGTATAGTGTATGTACATGTTTCCTCCTTTGTGTATTTCCCTTTTACATGTTTTCCCCCTTGTTAATGTATACATATATTTTCCCCCTTTTTTTTGAAAATAATGACAAAGGTGTAGTACTTACAGCTTGTCAAATTACTGAGCATGGGATTTTTGAATGTCTACCATCTGCTTCTCCCATTTCTCCTTGAGGTGTTCGAGGGCCATGTTCTCCAAGGTGATTCTGGTGTACATGTCATATATACTCTCAGTGATTGACATTTTTGGGGTGGCAATTAATGTCTTTTCCAAATTCATGTGTTTCAACAAGAATGTGAGATTCGGTAGTAACATAGCTTGGAGCTCGGTTACCTCATCTATGATTTTTATTTTATCCTTTTGTATCTCAAGTCTCAACCTTTTTGATTATACAATCTTCTCATAATGCAATTGGAATGCATTTTCCTCGGTCGTGAGACTTTGTGCACTAGCTTTAAGATCTTCATCTATTTTAGCTATCTTTTCACTATGCTTGGTAGTGAAATGCTCTCGTGTGCATAAATTTTGAACTAAGTTAACTACTTATAATATTATTGGTTCCAATGTAGTTACTAGCTTAAAAAGTTTTACCTTATTTTCTTCCACTTCTTGGCTAATCTTCTTTGTGATCTTGTAGTGACACTTCTCTTCTGCACGTTCCTCAATTACCTTGTCAGCTTCTATATTATGTGATGTTATGGTCTCGGTAAGAACTACTAGTTGATCAAGTATTGCCTTCCTTTTGCAAATTTCACCATAGTTGGTTAGTGAGTCAGGATCTAGTGTTCTTGGATCACAGTTAGGAATATCTATGATTTCATCAAGTATGACCAGTGCTTTACTCTTCTTCTTCTTTGGTATGGTGCTGGAAGTAGGGGAATGTAGTACCATAGGAAGTTCCTTCTCTATTTCTTTTGTTTTCGGTGATTGCATGGGAGGTGTGGTGCCTTTGGTATGTTGCTCGATATTGACCTGTTGGTTGGTAGTGGACGTCTCTACATCAAACTTGTCTTTATCTACATCCTTTTTACCTTTTCAGTGTTCTTGGTAGTGGCATCACTTGGATTATCCTCTCCACTATCATTTTTCCACTCCTCATTTGTATCTTTTTTCTCCCCATGTTCATCACCATTTTCCTTAGGTATCTTTGCATCAGGCTCAGGTATTTTCTCCTTGGCTTCAGAAATTATATTGATAGCTTGTATCAATAAAGGCATGTGACCTAGTACATTTTCATGTGCAACATCCATTGTGTCCTATTCCTTTGGTTGCTTAGTGGCAATGCTTACATCTTGATCATTCTTGGGATCATCATCATATTCAATATAGTTATATAATTTATTATGATATGTGGTGTATCCCCTAATGATTGTAATATCTGAGGTACATAATCCATGGCCTTACTTTCCTCTGTTGTTAAATCAACTAGAGTGACATCCACAGTATCATTGATGAAGATGTGCTCATGGCTCGGTGTGGCCTCCTTCTCCTTAATGTGAGGTGTCTCAGTTAGAGCCAGTACCTCCTTATGCAGACTAAAGACTTGTGTCCAAATATTATTTATTTCTATATCAGGCTCCTCCAACTTGTCTTGCAGGACTTTTTGTGCTCTTTTCTTAGCTGAAAATTTCTTTGTATATTCCTACATTATGTCATCAATTTCTTCAACTATGGAATCAGGTGGCATGAATGTAACTAGGGATCTTTCCCTTAGCTATTTCTCTATGTGCAGTGCATAAGTCCACCTACCTGATATCCTATCATTTAACTCTTGTTGAATATGACTAACAAATTGTAGAGGTACATACTTGAATTTTACCATCATTTTGATGATTGCTTCCTCTAATTTATTCTGGTTCTCCTTAGACAAATTTTCCCACTGTCTAATCTTATGTTGTGATATGCTGCATGTATTGATGAGTGACTCTGCAATCTCATCAATTGTCTTAGGTATCTTAGCCTTTTCTGCTTTCATCCTTTTTTCTCTTTCATCCTTGGCAGTATCATCCTTGTCAACTTTTCCTCTTATATATTTCCTTCTTTGCCTCGGTGCTGATTGCTCAGTTTTAGGATTTATTTTCTGATAAGTCCTCACAATACCTTTCTTTATCGGTGATGAGTTTTCCTCTTTTACTCTTTTTATTTTGGTTCGGGATGCAACTGTTACATTTGTAACCTTTGATTTCTTGGCTGGTGGTGCATCTGATTCAGTAGAATCAGAGTCAATTAACTCTTTTCCTTTACCGACGGGTGTCTGTCCCTTGGTGACATCTTGTTCCAACACTTCATCATTTACATAAAGTTTCTTTTGAATAGTATTTATTATTTTTGTCTTCTTTCGGTCTATCTTCTTTACTACTAAGCTAGTCTTGATTCTTGACTTGGCTTCTTCATATGTGCAAAATCTGCTCAATGATTTGTCCACTAGTTCATTTCATAAGGCTTCAATAGCCTTTTTAGCATGATCAAAGTTGATCTCATATTCCAATGGTGGCAACCATGCTATTTGATCTCATAGTCCAATGGTGGCAACCATGCTATTCTTGGTACAATTGGTTTGATTAGAGTGGTGTCAGTGTCCACTATAAAACATATGTCATATTTGTATTTTTCAACTAGTTGTGCAAGGATTCTCATTCTCTTCTGCATTCTATGCTTGAAATTAGTGAAGTATGCATCCATAATAGATGTGAAGTTAGCCCCTAGTGACTTAATGAATTCACTAATCTATGTAGTTATTGGTTGGATTGTGTCCCAAGTGACATTACCGACAGAGGGGAAGACATTCTAAAAATAGAAGAATGTGCACATAAGGAGGGAACTAAACTTACATGAATTAGATCTAGATAATATAATTGTCCTCATATTCTCCTCTAGTTGCTTCAGTAGTGTCTCAGATAAGTCTTGTTGAAGTCCCTTTTGCACAATCGTATAAGTAGTGTCAACTACTCCACATGCTATGTTGTTCACTTTGCTAGCTTTGAATATTTTGTACCCAATCACACATGCATTGAATTTCATCTCAGGGTTGGTGATTGTATTGAGTTTCAACCCTCTTCCATCCTATTCTACCTTATTTAGTTTTTCAATCTCAGGGCGTGAAGGATGCTTTAGGGCTTTAGCCTTGTCAGTTATTGGATAACTAGTTATGAAGTTTATCACATCATTTGTGATCAGTTTTGGTTCATCCAATCACATTTTTCTATCATGTACTCAACTAAGTACAATGTGTATCCATTTGGTCTTAAACTCTCTCGAGAATAGTAGGGCATTGGTTAACCCTTTCACCTCAATATGGTTGTGTTCATCTTTCAGTTTTCCATCTATGCATAACTTCTAGTAAGCTTCTTCAATCTCAAGATCTCTGATCTTTGCAACCTTGCAATGTATATATGCGTGGATATCTTCAACCAGAAAAACCCTAGGAGGGATACTTGAAAATGCTCCCTTGTCATTGGGTTGTGAAGCAACCTCAGGGAAAAATTATAGTTGGGCTCCTCATAGGTTGTGTTCTTAATTAGGTTGATCTTCTTGTCATTTGTGTTCTTTATCTTTGAGACTCACGATGTAGTTTTTGTTGTTCATGAAATTAGGGATTATTTGCAAATGAAATGTGTGCTCCCTAAGTCTTGGTAGTTAGTGGTTGATAGCGGTGAGTGATCAAAATCTATTGGAGTAGCTTTTGAATCTGTTGTGAATTGTTCTACAATCTTGTCGCTCTTAGTCACTTGTCTTCACTCTTTTTTTTCTCTTTTTTGCTTGGTGAATGAATGAGCTCTTTGTTTCCCTATTTATAGAAGATAACCTAAGTGGTGCATTGAATGCTTTAGCTACCACTCAGTCAATGAAACAAATTTTCTCAGGTATCATACCAAAGTTTTTATCCTCGGTAAGTATACAATGCTCGGGGTAAGTGACAACTTAGTTGTACTTTTCACATGTTCACCGACGATGCTCATTTTATATTGACAACTTGGTTATTTTTCATTTGTACATCGACGATGCTAGGTATGTATTGACCAATGAGATTGGATTCACAAAATCATAACAATTAATACAATAGTGCATCTCCATTCATGCTAATTTGGCATATTATCAATGAATATTGGAATTGATGTAAAATATAGCTTTGTATAGTGTAGTTCCATACTTACTTGTATTTCTTAGGTGAGGGTTGTGAAATAACCTAATCCATTGGATGAGGTATCACTAAATGTGGTGCTTGGTCCAACATCATCTTTTCTTGAAGCTTTCCTCCATATTTGATTTCTCATTCTTCTGATATCTTCAATAGTGTTTCCATTTACAAAAGTGCTTGACTCTGTCACTCGATCTCTGCAATCCTTGCTTAGGTGACTGACCTTATGATAGTGTAAGCATGCCATTCCAGAGTTAGTCTAGTTCCTTGATCTTTGTATCCATTTCCTCATTTAGTTTGTAGCTATGTGTCCATATCTACCACATGCTATGCAATTTACCCATGTGTTGTAATCCGAAACATATGAGTTACCGACTCTTCTTGGTTGATATGCTTTTTCTTGTTCTTTGGGTTTCCACACTTACTTTTTCTTCTTTCTACATTCATTAGATGTGTGGCCATGTATGTTGTAGGTAGAAAAATATTTTTCCATGTAGGATTCCTTTTTCAGTTTGTTCACCTTAGATTTGCATTCATGTGCTTTGTGTCCATGCTTGTTATAGTTATAACAATTACCTATGAATGTAGAAGTGGATTTAGGAATACCTTTAGTTTTTCTCCCACAAACATTTGATGTGTGGCATGGTTTTCCATAGTGATTTTATGAATTCTTGTTTAGTTTTGGATTTGTGTAGACATTCCTTTGATCAGATTGGTTTGATGATTATCCATGCTCGGTATACCCTAAACCGGTATTTTTGTTGAGTCTTCTTTGTCCATTCATAAATTCATCCATTATTTTTGTGCTGTCTTCAACTTTTTTTATCATATCATTATGTTGTTGTTGAATCCTTTCTTCATGCTTCAGTTTCTCATTTTCTTCTCTTAGTTCACCAATAGATTCCAATCTCCCATTGAGTTCTATGTTCACTTGGTTTGCCTCATGACTCATAAAAACTATTTGTTTGGTGATTTCAATGTGATGTTCAGTGCATTTGTATCTCAGTTTCTATCTCTTGCAACTTCTCCGTGATCTTCCTCCTGTCATTAATAGCTATTGTTCTTTCTTATCCATCTTGTCTTACATTATTCATTACATCAATCATTCTTACCATCTATGTCTCTTGACCAATTTGTAGTACCTTCACTTGTTCATTCAGATGTTGATTGATTTCATTCAGACTTGTAATGCTTCCTTCATATGTGTCATATGTATTACCAGATGCAGATCCTGATGACTCAAATAAATCAGGTATCTCTTCTTCATGATAGTCTATTTCATTGTAGTGAGATGGCAAAAAATTTCTCTCAGCCAATAATTCTTTCATCTTGTTTCTTTCTTCTTTGTATCGCTCAAAGAAAATCTGTATCTCCAACTTCTGATTCTCAATATTCTTATCAAGCTTATACCTTTCTATTGTATGATATTTTCTCTCAAGTGATTAAACTTTTCCATATAAGAGATCTATCTCTAATACCAATTGTTGGAATAATGGAATAGTGTGTACTGAGAGGGGTGAGGTGAATTATTACCCTTAAAACTTTTATCAATTAACCTTAGTAATATTTTCTTACTTTATTGACCATATTTCTTTTCTACCTTATGCATGTAATATCATAACATAAATTTAAATGCATGTAAACAATCATAGAAACATTCATGAAACTTAGTTACACATGACACAAGAATTGGTAACGCAGAAAACCCCTGTTAAAAGGTAAAAACTATGGTGGGGATGAACCCCACAAAGCTTCACTATCTGCAGAATGGAAGGTGCCAGTTAAGGCTACAAGTTGTGATCACTTCTGATGATCTTACCCTATTAGGAGTAACATGTTAGACTTGTTAGGTCTACTTGATTAAGAGATTTTAGCAACACTGCTAAGTGTGCACTTGATTAAGAGATTTACAATAAGACTATTAATTCCACCTTCTTAAAGGATTTCTTCTATTTGCTACAATTGTTAGAGAGTAGTCAAAAATACTTATGACCTGATAACTTGCAATCTTGAATTGCTGAATACAGATCCTTTAAGTTCACAAAAACAATTATCACCTTACTAAACTGCCTCACAATAGGTGCTAGTAATCATGCCAAAGCCTCTCCTAGGAATAGTATATTCAAACTAAGGATTACTTTCCCCACCATGAGGTTCATTTAAATTATCAACCCAAGGACGTATACTTGAAATGGGACAACACGATATGTGCACTAAATCTCTCAAAGAGTCATACTACTTAGGCTGTAGGAAGATAAAATGCATGAAAGAAATCTAGACTATTGCTGCAGGAAAGTAAACACACTTAAATCCTCAATGAAATTAATGCTGAAAACTCTAAACTCAACTTAAATCCATTCTTTCAACCTAGAGCATCCACTATAACTATCCTTGCAGGTGCTGCAAGAAGAAACAGTAAAATCCTATTCAAAATGCTAGAAATACTAAAATAAAATCTACTCTAATCTAATCTAATCCACCTCCCAAGTGGGCCCCCTTGGTTAGATTCTACTATCTAATAACATAGAAGATAAACCAAAACTACTTCATTATCTTACAGAAACTGATTACATAGTAACAATACATAAAATTGTAAAAGTAACTTGTTGTGCAATATGAAACAATGTATTCCCAAAAACTTTGAACTTACAAACTAACAGTCAAATTCCTATAAATAAAGGATTGACACTTATTCAAAATAGAAGGAAAATTTCTGACTGGAATTATGCCAGAGAAGAAAAAGGGAATGTAAAAGCCCATGACATATGCAATAATGTCTGGGCAACCGATTCAATAAGATAATGAGTGCAGAGGAAATATAATAGAGCTATATTCCTATATTCTCTATAACGGTGGCTCTTCCAATGTAGTAGCCATGTCTATCGGTGTCATGATGATTTCTCCCATCGTAGCTGGACTTTAATGTTCTTTTGATGCTGTTGATCACTCTCAAGCTGCTCCTTCTTCCTGGCAGGTTAGTTATCATGCAGAAATATGCATACAAGTAAACTTAATCAAATTAATCCAAATATTAGAAAACACATTCTGATAGCTATATGAAATACTATAATATATATAATATTAGAAAAACATGACATAACTATCTACCCATAGGTTTGATAGTTCTAACTATACTTTAACACAAGTTCAACTGGTTATAAGGCCACAAATGTCTTGGTAATACTTTAAAATAGAGTATGATGATCAATAGAAAATAGAGACAATAAATTGTCTCATCATATGCCCCTTGGTAAATTGAAGGCTTGTCGTCAAGTATTGCATCTCCTAGTAGTTCCTTAGAATTCACTAGCTTCTATCTTCCCTCTCTGCTAGCTCTTGAAAGAGTAGTAGAAACCTCTTGTCCTTTCCCAGATATCCACTTTGTGATCCTCCTGCATCTCATCAAGCCTTGTAGCATTGATGTCATAAAGGGGCTAGAGGAGCATAGGTGGCTGCATGGTAAGTGGACACCATAGTTCTTGTCTAATCTACCTACCTAGCTAGATTTATTTTGGTGCTCTGTGAATGGCATCCTTGAGGTTGATTGGGTTGTGTGGCTTTGACTTTTTAAATGCTTCAGGAAATCTACTCCATATGCTTCTAGCACCAACCAGGGCCCTCTAAAAATTGAAGTAAGACATTCTCTCATACTCTTTATAGAGCTCTGTTCTGATCCCAAATATTTTCTCCCTTATTTCCTCTTTTACTTTTCCATAGGTCAGATTAAACCAATCCCTAAGGAGTACATCTGGTTTGTTTCTCTCTACCCTCAACAGTAAGGGTTCTGATTTCTCCTGATCTCTGTAATTTTATAATTGTCTTTCATAATTTTCCCCATTACGTATCTAGTAGAATAATTACCTCAGGTGTATTTCCCCTGTGTAAAGTAGAGGATTCCACTCAGTTTCTGCAGGGATAATGAATTTATGTAGGTACAACTCACAAAGTAAGTTTTTCTTCCATGAGGGAAGGGTCTGGTATAGGCCATAAAATTATTGGGATATTTTAAACTTAGAGTCTATGTCTTTTAGGGTCATCATTAATTGGAATGAGAGGAACTATTCTTTCAAAAAAATAGCATAAACCCTAGGAGGTGGCCTACAAGCGATTATTTGATTAGCCTACTTCAGGGCATGATCCATCTTTTTCTTTTGTCTTGCTAATTATTCTTTTAAATTTTCAATCTCTTCACTTTGCTCTATTATTACTTTCTTCATTTTATTCTTCTCTTCTCCCCTTAAGGTTGTTTCAAGAAGATATTTATTATACAATCCAAAGAGAAGTGACTGCAAGGTGATTGGGCCACAATCTTCTACCTTATTATTTTGCCTCCTTTGTTCTTTCCATGCTTTCTCTAAGTAGCTGGTAAACCAAGTTATTTTATAAAGAACTAGGGCAGTCTCTGAGTAGGCTGACTGATGAGGTATTGGGACTTCTCCCTCACTATTGTTTGAGATATTGTGATGGCTTTATTGGGGGTTATTTTGATATACATTAGGTTCAACTTCATATTTCTCTTTTGGAATTTGATAAAGGCCTGAGATTTCAGATTGATTTGGGGAATCATCCACATCAATTGGCACATGAGATTCTCCATCAAATTTCTTGGGAGAAATAGATTGGATTCTTGAGGGTTCTTTAGGAAGTTGTCCTCTCATTCTAGGGCTTCTTCGCATAGGGGTTTCTTCAACCTCCATAGCCTTCTTAATAACCTTCTTTGGTCTCTTTGCTGTAGGAGCTGAATTCCTTTTCTTCCCCTTCAAAGTTGTGGGGTTTTGTAGTTTGGATGCAAGAACATAAGTTTCTTCTTCTAATTTCCACTTTCCTTTCTTTCGGGTATAAGTAGGTACATTTCTTATGAGCAGGCAAAGGCATGATTTCTTGAATATTTTCAGTTTCTATCTCTTGGGTGTCTTGTTCAACAACTGGTCCAATGGGTACTACATTATCATTTCTAGGTTGGTTGACAGGGTCAACATGAGGTTGCAAGGTTTTATGTTGGACAAATTATGACCATGCTAAGGGAGAGACGTCCCTAAGAGATTTTTCTACTAGAAATTTTATTAGGGCATGGTGGGTGACATGATTTGCATTTCCCTTTTGGTTTTCCTCAACACTCATACTTAGCATATTATACAAGAAATTAGGAACATTCACTGGAAGATTATGCCTTATGTAGAGAAGTAACTTGAAATGATGTGCATGCAAATTTGAAAATATTCCTTTGCAGGTAAAATACCTGATAATGTGTATGGCCAATTCATTAAACAGTAGAGGGAAAGCCATTCTTTTGCACCATTGCTTAGTAATCTCCAGAGGAGGGTTGCTTGGTAGGGTAAACTAGGCCCTATCTGATCTAGCATCATGCACATTGGGGTAGTGTTCCCAAACTAATCGTAACCCGGTTACCTCTGTTATACATTCTTTTGTGGCAACTACTGTTAATCTCCATACTGTTTCTTTCCCTTCCTCAAATGTATTTGAAATTTCAGTTGTTATTTCTTCATCAAACTCTGTTAATTTCAAGAAATATCCTAACCAACCACATGCATTGAACCTCCTTGCTGCTTCAATGTATGAAAGAAAAACACCATGAACTACTGGCTCATTTCATTGCAACTGTCCTTCCATTTGTTCTAGTCAATTTTTAATTTCCTACTCTGTAATTGTCAATTACCTTATTCCTTTTTGAGTTTCATATTACTTCTTGTAAATCTTCAAACCTTCTTTTGCCCTCTTCTGTTGTTCTTGACATAAACAATGATGACATTTTTTAACAAAATGAATTATAACTCTTACTGTGAGTTGTGACATAATTTAATTATAGGTCACATCAAATCTTAAAATTAGGGATAATTTGGGAATAGCAGTACGACACTTGTGTGATATAGTAATATGATTTTAATGAGACAAGGCCAAAGTACATATTTGAGGTGACGGGAAATCTATACAAGTAACTAGAAATGAAATTTAGGACTTAATACACTTCCCTGCCCCCTATGAAACAATGACAAGTGTCGACACTTTTCAGACTTGGCATGAGGTATGAAACTGGCATACTGACGAAATCATACATTTATTGCAGTACTAGATATAATTACCAAAATCTATGTGCTAAAAGTGGAAAAAATTTGAAAATTTTATACCTATCATTCCATCATAGCTTGTTCTAGGAAAAGGTGGTGAGATTGGAATGATTTTTGTAGCTCCATGCATCAGCTGACTTGGCTCTTATTTGAAACAAAGAAATGGAAAGTGGTGATGATGTGGAAGGTGGGTGGGTGGAAGATAAAAAATGAAATAAGCTAGAATGAAGAATTTAGAAAGTGAGTGGAGAATTGAACTTCATGTAAACATGAAGTGTTTATTATGGACATGCTCGAAGGAATGCTATTGAAGAGCTGTAGGAAGAAGGTTTACACCCTCTGCTACAAGAAGTGTTACCTATGGGTCATTTGGAATTGGTTGTTTGAATTGTTGTAGGAAGTCTTCTTTGGTTTGGGGCTGGTGATACAAACATAGCTGATGTCTATTGACTAATAACTTGAAGTGCACTGGGTCAATATTTGTCAACTAGACTACTCCATTAGTGAAGACATTGATTATTTCAAGTGGGCCCAACCATCTTGTTTGCACCTTACCTGGTATTTCTTTGAATATGGAATCATACAGAGTTGCTCAATCTCCAACTTGAAACTACTTGATCTTAACATGGGAGTCGTGCCACTTCTTCCTTTGTTTCTGTACTATTTTAGTCTGCTCCAAGGAAGATTTGCACATTTCATCCAAGGAATTGAGATGCAACAATCACTCTTTTTGTGTTGTAGGAAGATCAATATTTAAATCCAGCGATGTGCACAAAGTTTTGTGTTCAAATTCAATTGGTAGCATTGCTATTTTTCCATATAATAAATCAAATAGAGTGAACCCTATGGTGGTCTTGCAGGTTGTTTAGTACACCTAGAAGGCTTCTGATAGTCTTCTTCTCCAATCTCAGTGGTGTAGATGAATTGTTTTTGTTAAGATGGATTCAATCTCCCTATTTGTGACTACTACCTGTCCATTGGCTTGAGGACGATAGGGAATTGACTTTCGATGTCTGATACTATATTCTTTCATGAGCTCTGTTATCATATTGGAAGTGATTTTAGATCCCTAATTAGTTACAAGTTCTCTTGGAACTCCATATCCGGTGAATATTTCTTCATACAAAAACTCTACTACCTTGTGATCCCTTGCATACTTCACAGCTTTTACTTCGACCCATTTGGTCAGATAATTAGTACACACCAGGATGTAGGATTTCCCATTGGATAGAGGATCTATGGGACCAATGAAATCCATGCCCCATTTTTCAATGGTGTTACCACCACTTGTGGAGTTAAGGGCATTTCATTTGATCTTGTTGGCCAGCCCATCCTCTAAAATTTGTCACATTTCCTTGTATAACTGGTTGCATCCTTGTGAAGTGTATGCCATTAGTACCCGGTTGTTAAGATATTCAGGGCTGTCTTCTTTGCTACAAAGTGTCTTCAACATGATTCATTATGAAAATCATGGAGAATGTCATATGTCTCATCTTCTCACATGCATCTCCTCATGATGTGGTCTAGACCAGTGTAGAATAGTGTGTTATCAATCCAAGAGAATTGGAAGCTTTTTTCTATAAGCATTCTCCTGTCCTTATAAGAGAAATGTGTGGGCATTTTTTTAGCTATAAGGTAATTAGCTATATCAGCATACCATGGATTTTTGATAATGATATGAAATAAATTCTCATTAGGGAAGTCATCATCTATCAAAATAGTATCTCTATCAACATGCTAGATTTTGGATAGATAATCAGCTATTGCATTCACCTTCCTTGGCTTGTCAATGATGGTTATGTCAAATTCCTGCAAAATTAGAAGCCATCTTGCTAACCTGCCTATGATGGCAGGTTTGTTCATGAGATATTTAATTGTTGCATGGTTAGTATGAACAAAAATGGGATAGCCTGTTACATAATGGTAGAATTTTTTCAGAGCATAAACTACTGCTAGTAATTCTTTTTCGGTCACTATATAGTTTAACTCTGGTCCATGTAATCTCTTACTGATATAGTAAATTGCATTTTCAAGGTTACTAGACTTTTGTCCTAGGACAACACCTATTGCATAGTCTGAAGCATTTGTATGTAAGTGGAATGGAAAAGACCAGTCAGGGCCCCTAAGTACTGGTGGAGTTGTCAAAAGTGACTTGAGCTATAGGAAGGATTCATCACAGTCTTTTATCCATGCAAAATTAGCTTCTTTTGTAAGAAGAGTACACAAAGGACTAGCTATTTGGCTAAAATATTGAATAAATCGCCTATAATAGAAATCATATCCTAAGAAAGATCTAACATATTTTTTCTTTGTAGGTGTAGGAAATGTGAGAATTACCTCTATTTTTGTAGGGTCTACCTAGATTCCAAATTTTGAGATGAAATGTCCTAGCACTACTCCTTGCATCATCATAATTCATTTCTCACTGTTGAGAGACATGTTGTGTTCTTGACATCTGATCAACACATTTTCCAAGTTCTTCAGGGCTTCCTCAAAGGTAAAACCAAATGTAGTGAAGTCGTCCATGTATATTTCCATGCAATCATGTGATATGTTAGCAAAAATGTTGTTTACAACTCTCTGGAAAGTAGCCAATGCATTACATAAGCCAAATGGTAATATAGAGTAAGCATATTTCCACCAAGGGTATGTGAATGTGGTCTTCACATGATCCTATGGAGTAATGCTAATCTGGTTGTAACCATTGTATCCATCTAGAAAGAAGAAGTACTTCTTACCACCCAAAGTTTCCAAAACTTGATTAATAAATGAAAGGGGAAAATGGTCTTGCTTTGTGGCATTGTTCAATTCCCTGTAATCAAAACATATTATCCATCTTCCTCCCTTCTTAGGTACTATGACCAAAGGTGATACCCACTTTCTATCAGAGATTGGATATATAAAACCAACATCCAACAACTTTTGCAATTCAGTTTTGACTATTTCTCTCAATGTTGGGTTTATTCTTCTCTGAGGTTGGTGGAGTGGTAAAGTGCCTTCATTGATGTAGACCCTATGTGTGCAGAGCTTGGGGTTCAGTCCTTCTATGTCTCCATAATCCCAAGCAAAGGCTTTTTCATGCTTACGCATGAGTTTGGTTAACAATGCCAATTGTGGTGGTGGCAGCTTGCTGTTCACATGGAGATTGTGGCCAGGGGAAAGTTCCACTGTGGTTGTTAGCTCTATCATTGACACTTTAGGTATTGGGCTTGTAGTTACTTCACATGGAAGTAATTGATTGATTATTTTAGGGCTTGCTAGAAAGACACATTCCTCATAGGTACATAACTGTAAAATAGAGCTTTTAGAAACGTCCTTAGCTACTACACATTCATTGGTAAGAATACTCTGTATCACATCATCTTCTTCTTGCATTTTCAGAAAAGATTGTCTATGTAGCATCATGAGCTAAGTAATAGAATCTATTTCTTCTTCCTCATCTCTCAAATCTAGCCAAATAGGATCTCTCAAATCTGGCTAAGGTTGGACAGGAGGATATAATGCTAGTTTCTTTATTGTTTGGCCATTTGAAATTGTCATACTTCCTGATCTGCAACTAATTTTGGCATTAGTGGTGGATAACTAGGGTCTCCCTAGGATGACTAGATAGCCATCAAAGTTTACTTTAGGTGATAATATGAGAAAATTAGCAGGGTATTCCCATGAATCCAAGGTGACTACTATATCCTTAATAATAGCATCTAGGGTGATAGTTGAACTATCAGCAAGTTGTAACACTGTTGGAGTGGTTCTCAAGCCCCCTATACTCAACTTATGCATTGTATATTTGGTCATTACATTTATAGCTGCTCCAAAATCAACTTAAAAATTTCTCACAGACTGTCCATTGATTATCAAATCAACAACTGGGCTTCCAGGGTCAGAATACTTTGGTATAACTACCTTTCCTAACATGATATCTACAATTTTTCCTACAACATGAATTGTTTGAGGGTTTTTTTTCTTCTTTCATCCAGGATTTTTAAGACATGCTTCTTTAATAGCTTTTCCATAAAGTGGAACATCTTTGATAGCTTGGAATAGAGGAATATGGATGTGCATGTTTTTCAACTGCTCAAGAATATTAAATGGTGTTTCTTCTTGGGATATAGGTTTTCCATGCTAAGACTATGTGGAAAGGGAATATTAACTGAGGGATATATCTACAAATTTTGTAATAATAGGATGTTCAGATGTAGACAGAGTGGTACTGAATCTCAAATGGATATCAGATATCTCTAGTGCATAAGCAGGGTACTATCGAGTATCAGTAGTATACATTGTCTATTGTTGTTGTTTGTTGTTAGGATTAAGCTACAACTGAGCATGTAATTGGGTTGGATTTGGATTAGGACTTATGGCTATGGGAGGTGGTATTATTGCAGGTGGTGGCACTGGAGGTGGTAATTGTGGATAACTAGGATTTTGGTTAGGCTACTATGGAGGCCCCCTCCATTGGTTATTTTTATGCCAATTCCCCTATGGTGGTTTCCACTGATTCTGAGGCTAAGATGACTAGTTATTTTGTTGGTTAGGCCAATGGTTATTCTATTGGTTAGGACACTGGTTACTCCAAACATGTTGGGAGTACTGAGAGGGAATCTGATAATTTTGGTTTTGCCATTGATTAATGTAAGGATTGGAAAATTGCAAAGGATCTTGAGGCATACCTTGTCTTGAAGCCCATGGATGACGTTGAGAAAAAAAGAGAACTTTCTCATCATCTCCTTCTATCTTCATGTACTCAGTAGGCAAATGTTGATTCTCCAGGTTCACCACCATCTTGTATCCATAGTCTTTCTTTTGTTTATGGTAGTGAGGACAATACTCAGCTAACTGAGTTTCAACATCTGCATGCTTTTTCTTGGTATTCATGGTGTCTATATGTGTAGCAACATCATTAATGATGTCTTTCTTGAAATCCTTGAGTAGGTTAGATATTTCCAGCTTGGAAATGCCTGAACTAATCCCTTTAGTGGATGTAGACCGAAATCCTCTGCCCTTCTTTATAGTTGATCGTGAATAGTTGAGACAGATTTTCTTGAGGTCATCCCAGGAAGATTGGGA
>MU225376.1:1777717-1795512 GCA_018584345.1 Thuja plicata
TCTTTCCCTTAGCTATTTCTCTGTGTGCAGTGCATAATTCCACCAGGATGATATCCTATCATTTAGCTCTTGTGGAATATGAATAAATTGTAGAGGTACATACTTTAATTTTACCATCATTTTGATGATTGCTTCCTCTAATTTATTTTGGTCCTCCTTAGACAAATTTTACCACTATCTAATCTTATGTTGTGATATGTTTCCTGTATTAATGAGTGACTCTACAATATCATCAATCATCTTAGGTATCTTGGCCTTTTATGCTTTGATCCTTTGTTTTCTTTCATCCCTAGTAGTATAATCCTTGTCTTCTTTTCCTCTTATATATTTCATTCTTTTCCTTGGTGCTAATTTCCCTATTTGAGGCTTTCTTTTCTGATAAGTCCTCATAGTAACTTTCTTTACCAGTGATGAGTCTACCTCTTTTTTTCTTTTTCTTCTGGTTCTTGATGCAGCTATTACATTTGTCACCTTTTATTTCTTGGTTGGTGGTGCATCTGATTCAGTAGAATCGGAGTCACTTAACTCTTTTCCTTCACCGATGGGTGACTGTCCCTCGGTGGCATCTTGTTCCAACTCTTCATCATTTACCGAAAGTTTCTTTTGAAGAGTATTTATTGTTTTTGTCTTCTTTCAGTCTATCTTCTTTACTACTAAGCTAGTCATGATTCTTGACTTGGCTTCTTCATATGTGCGAAATCTTCTCAATGATTTGTCCACTGGTTCATTCAGTAAGGCTTCAATAGCCTTTTTAGCCTGATCAATATTGATCTCATAGTCCAATAGTGGAAACTACAATCTTCTTGGTACAACTGGTTTGATTAGAGTGGTATCGGTGTCCACTATAAAAAATATGTCATATTTGTATTGTTCAAATAGTTGTGCATGGATTCTCATTCTCTTCTACATTCAATCCTTGAAAGTAGTGAAGTATGCATCCATAATAGATGTGAAGTTATCCCCTAGTGACTTAATGAATTCACTAATCTGTGCAGTTATTGGTCGGGTTGTGTCCAAAGTTAGATTACCAAAAGAGGGGAAGAAAGTATGAAAATAGAAGAATGTGCAAATAAGGAGGGAACTAAACTTACATGAATTAGATCTGGCTGATCTAATTATCCTTTTATTCTCCTCCAGTTGCTTTAGTAGCAGCTTGGATATAGTCCTGCTTCTTACTTAACCATGAAACTAACCTTTTTCCAAGGAAAAATGCTCCACCACTTATACTTTTTCTATTATTCACATTACCTGCCCAATCAAAATTAGTGTAAGACTGTAAAATAAAGTCATCTTATTTTTCATATCATAATTCATATTATAATGTTCCTTCCTCATCCATTTTGTTTCTGACAACCCATTTAGTTCTTATCACATTTTTGTTTTTAGGTCTTGGAACCAGTTCCCAAGTATTGTTTTTCTTCATCTGTTCAAGTTCTTCCTCCATAGCTTTAGTCCAAGATTCATCTCTACATTCTTGATTAGTATTTTTCATTTCAACTAAATAAATCAAACAAATTTCATCGCTTACTTTAGATCTTGTCATCATTCCTTTAGTTTCATTACCAATGAGTTAATCTTTAGGATATTTCTTCTTAACGTACCTTAGAGTTCTAGGAGTCTCATTAAGCTCAATTGATTCATCTTCAATCTCATCATCAAACATCAAAGGTTCTACATGTTCAGTAGTGACCTCATTTATCTCTGTAATCTGTCCATAGTCATACTCTCTTTCTTGAATCTAAAACTTTTCATTTATCCTAAAATTAGTGCTTTCAATCAACTTCCTCAATCTCAGATTTAAAAATTTATATTCTTTTATCTTATTAGAATAACCAAGGAAGATACCTTCATCACTTCTAGCATCAAAAGTCCATATCTCATCATCTCTTTTGCTATAATATTTACTTCTAAATATTCTGAAATATTTTATAGTAGGAGTATGATCAAACCATAATTCGTAACGAGTCTTACTTTTACCTTCTCTAATCTGAATTATGTTCATGGTGTACATAGTAGTACCAACAACTTCTCTCCAATGAACATGTGATACATTTCCTTCTAGCAGCATAGTTCTGGAAACATCAAATATTATTTTGTTTCTTCGCTCTGCTATCCCATTCTGTTGTGCTGTCATAGGTGCAGATGTCTGTCTGAATATTCCATTCTCTTTATAGTAGGTATTAAATAAGTCTAAAGTAAACTCACCACCTCTATCTGATCTCAAACATTTTATCTTCAAATCAGATACATTCTCAACTTTTTCTTTGAATAACTTGAATTTTTCAAATGCCTCCGATTTCTCTCTCAAATAGGTAACCCACATCATTCTAGAAAAGTCATCAACAAAAAGTATAAAGTACCTTTCACCATAATAAGATCTTTCTCTTGTAGGACCACACAGATATGTATGTACCAAATCCAACTTCCCTTTTGTTGAATAAGATTTTCTTTTAAAACTGCTTCTAGTCTGCTTCCCCATAACACACTCTCTACACATAATGTTAGATGGTTTCACAATCTTAGGTAGATCTCTTACTGTATTTTTCATACTTGCCTTCACAATGTTATGAAAGTTAACATGAAAAATTCTTTTATGCCATAACCAACTGTCATCAACCTTCACAATAAAACAAGAAGGTTCAGATGTATTCAATTCAAATACATTACCTCTAGATTTAGTACTAGATGCGATCAATTCTCCTAATTTACTTTTGATAGAATGTTTCACATCAATGAATTTCAATTGATAACCTCTGTCCACTAGTTGTCCAACACTCAACAGATTATGCTTAAGTCCATCAACAAGCAGTAGTACATTGTCAGTATTAGTCTTTCCATCTAGAGAAATAGATCCAACTCCAATGATTAGAATAGGAGTATTCTCACCAAATATAACAACACCACCAACATATCTTTTCAGGCTAACAAACTTTTTTTTATCTCCAATCATATGATGTGAACAACCACTATCTATAACCCATTCAAATTTATTTTCAACACAAGATACTAAGGCATTTTCTTCATTTATAGGTTCATCATCCTTAATAGCAATAAATAAAATTTCATCATAATCAAAATCATCATTAGAAATGCCTTCACTAGCATAATAATATTCCTTGTCTTTTGAATACTTTAATTTATAAAACTTAGGTTTGTGTTTTGGAATCCTTGTAGGACATCGAGATGCAAAATGACCAATCTTGTTTAATGAAAAAAATTTCAAAGGTAACTTGACTTCAAATTTATCCTTACCTCTCTTTTCTCTTCTAGCAATCAGGGCTACCACTTCAAATAGCTTTCTTTCTTCCTCCTGTATCTATTCCCATTCATCAACATAGTCTCCAATTTCTTCTCTTATGTCACTAGTGCTGGTGTTTGCAATTCCACATAAGGTGTTTTTGTTTCTATGCACAGTCGCCTTGAATGCTAACTCAATTTTAGGTAAATAATCTCCCAGTTCTGCGACCTCAAAAGTGGTTATCTTTCCAATCAACATCTCTCTATTGAAGTTATGTGTCAAAGGTATAATATCTTCTATAGCTTGTACTTTAGTTTTGTATGTAGGTGTTAGAGATATGAGAATCTTTGCAATCACTTCTTCCTCACTGTAAGTACCTCCAGAGTTTCTGATGTTAGGAACCACTTCAATAATTCTCTATGGATATGCCCTCATGTTCTCATCATCTTTCACCTTCAATGATTCCATCTTTGATTTCCAATTTTGTAGCTTCACCTATTTTGTAAACTTATCTCCTTCATATAGTGCTTCCAATCTTGTCCAAATTTTACGTGCAGAATCTAAGTCTTTCACTTCTGTGAATTTTCCTTCAGAAATAGCACCAATCAATGACTCCCTTATGACCATATTACATTAAAATAACTTCTTATCATATTTAGTAGCTTTATCCAATTCATCCCCGGTCTTTATTTTTTCCTTTCTGTTCGTGATCATCCAGTAGTCAATTTCCAAACAAAGCAAACATGTTCTCATCTTGTTCTTCCAACTGTCAAAGTTTTCAGGATCAAATTTTGGATTATCCTTCCTATAGTAAGTCATCTTCAGGATCACCTCAAGCTATTAAGCTTTCTCTCTGAAGACTAGTATCTTTGATATACCAATTGTTAGGAATAACAGTCCACAAGTACAACTAAGAGGGGGGGTGTGAATCAGTTGTAATATAGATTATTAAAATTTAAACTTTATAAACCAAAAATTCAATTCAAATGATAACAAAGTAAATTCCAACACTATAACACAATCCTTGTTGTTGAGGAAACCATCTTAAAGGTAAAACCCTAGTGGGAATTAGCACCCAAAAATGATGTACTGAGAGTATAGTATCACTGTTAAAATATTTATCCCTGTTAGGAGATTATAACAAAATTATAATACATAGTCCCTATTAAAGGATAGACCTTGTTAGGAGTCAAGAATTACAGTGGGCTCACTTCCCAGGCACACTGCCCAAAGAAGGTTAAATCCACCCTCAAGGATTAATAATCTGAACAAGTGTATATCAGAAATATACAATCATGTAAACTGTCTGATAGTAACTGCCTTTTCTTGGTTAGTTCCAATGAAGTACTATAATCAGAAACTCTTCTCTACATCTAACAACCAATCAAGCCTCACAGCTTCCACACTTCTCTGTCTTTCAATTTCCTTCACATCACTCTCACATTACTACATCTTTTCTAAAGAAAATATCTCACATATATACCCTATTACAATAATTGAATTAGGTCAACCAATTAAGCTTTCCCAATATAAAAATAATTATTTAACCCCTTGCTAAGATACACAAGGTACCTAAAAAAAGTAAACATTAATTACAATACATCATATATACTCCAAGATCCACAATCCATGCTCACAATCCATAATACATGCCACAACTGACGCCACCAAAAATCACACAACTATCGATCAACAAAAAATATTCATCAATATATCTTCTATCATCCCTTAAGCTTGCATAAGCTGAATCATCTTTTCTTGTAAGATATACTCAAAACATAGAGACCTACTCTGTCAAGCATCACTGTCACCTTCCAGAAACCAGTCTTCACTAAAGCATCTGTAACATCTCCAATATGCAATATTAAGCCAAGAAACCTTAGGAATAAGGTCATCACACATCCTTCTTCATATCATTGTCTTTGATCATTATGATTCATCCGTATAGTGTATATACACTTCTTTCAATCATCATACAATAGTAATAACCAGTCTGTTCACTCCATAGAAACATATCTTGACATCAGTGAGAAAACATGAATGCCAACAACATCAGTCGTACCAAATTTTGATATCATTCAACATATAGAAACCATCACCCTCCATATAGTTATTTTAATTTCACCACGTTCTTCTCTATCTTTTTGCAATTCTTTCCACGATAAGGCAACATGACCCTTCAACTTAGTCTGTGCTAACTGAACCCTTTGTGGATCTCTGATATCTTCTAACTCAAAGTAATCTTCTATTTCTCCAATCCAATCTATCAAATCCTTATTATGAAAAGAACCAATTAAAGTAGAAACATCCATCATATTAATTTTATTTACTTGTGCTATATCCTTCAACAATCTTTCTTCATTTGCAGGATCTCAACATCTACAGTCTCAAGATCTTTAGCAGCTTCCTCATATTCCTCTTCAATCTAAGGATTCCTTCACAATCCAATCAAGAAATTTATGATCTCATTCCTCATTTCATTTCTAAAGTCCTCCATAATTTTTCTATCCTTCTAGGGTTCATCCTTCTAGGAAACATATTTCTAATCCTTAGGTGCAACTGCCTCAGCTTCGACAATATGATTACAAGGTGCTAATTTCCTTTCACTCAATGATCTATCAGACACACATGCAACCTTCCTCAAACTTGGTGATATTCTCACCCTTGGTATGCCTTTAAAATTTCAAACAAGTTCTCAACCAGAAAAAATATCCTCAATGATCCCCTTGCACAAGTCCTCTATAATTTCAAGTCAGATCCACACTCTGCCACCTCACAAAAAACTCAAGTATGACTTCGCAAGCTCAGGAACTTGATCTGCTAACACAATAACATCAACCTTGTTTTGATACCACTTGACACATTCATGGATGAATTTTCCCCAATGGAGATGGTCCAACCATGCAGCAAGAGTCAAAACAGTGGAAACAACCAACTCAAAAATAGGAATAGATAATAAACATGCTATAAAAGATCTTCACATTATCATAGAATCAGGTATTTACGTCATATTGCAACATGTAGATTAAATTTCTTTGCATACATGCATAATTACAATATAAATATATACCTAAACCCTAATGCTAACCATCCAAGGTTATCTCCTAAGAACTATCCCAAACAAATATTAAGGGCCTCAATATATGGAACCTTCACAACTCATAAGTCGACGAGATCAATTATATTTTCCAAGAATAAGAAAATGTAATACACCAATATAGGCCAGGACCCAAGTCATAAAGATGCAAATAAAAATATGTAGAAATGATGTGCGATCCAAGAGAGACATCAACAAAAGATCCAAGAACATCAGGATATGGGTCACCAAGCTTCATCGATCGGGAAAATGCTTCATGTGATCAAAAAACCTTAATTGACTGTTAGAACATAAAGAACATACAAAATTGAACATGAATCTTTAATATATCCACAATGAAGTATCCAAATGAGGTACGAATCTAGACATAGGTAAAACATGATGTGTAGAACAAATGCATAGGTTTGCAATAGATAACAATCCAAAACCAAGGAACACCACCAGAAACACAAAACTGTTAACTAAGAACAAATGAAAAGGAAAATATTATTGGGTGATGCAAGATTTCCAATGACCCAAGGATGCTCTTGTATTTAGAGATGATGTATTAGTGAATGATGTTTCTTCCATAACATCTAATCTCCTAGAGGTTGATGTTGTAAATTTCCTTCAACTAATTATTCCAAAAATCTTAATGAGTTTGTAAATGTGATTGAAGTCTTTGCTACCCCTATCATTCCAAAGAGACCACCCATTTATGTGACTACAACTAGTCCTTCTCTAAAGAGATTTTTTTTCTTTCTATTTTTGGTGTTCCTTTCAAAAGGGAATCATTGAATCTTTTTATGAGATACATAAATTCTAAGGCTCCTTCTTATAAAATGGTAGCCTATACTTACAACACTCATAGAAATGATAAAAAATGTCAAAAATCCAACTTATTTACCATTTTCTCAACCAAATATTCCTCAAGAACCTAAACCTTCAGTTAAGAAACCTTGTGACTATGATCTTATTGAGAAACTTTGAGTTACTCATGCCAAGATCTCACCATGGGATTTACTTCAAGATTATCTAATTTACCAAGGTATGCTTCAAGAATATCTTAAGAAGATCATGGTACCTTCTTCTACCAGGCCTATCAATTCAAATGCATTGATAGATCATATGAGAAGATTCCCTGAATATCATGTTCTATCTGCATGAACTCCCTCCTCAAGAAGTAAGGAATGCAACAGACCCACTAATGATCATTGTGTATGCTAATGGTGTAGGAATTAGGAGGACTCTCATTGACACTAGTTTATCTCTCAATGTTGTAGTCTGGATCTATTACCCAAAATCAAGGTGTATCAAAATTCCCTATCTATATCTTCTTGTTTATTTGTGGGTTCAATAATAGATGGAAGACGACTTTATGCACTATTGTTTTTCCTTTGAATTTTGGACTAGTTGGTAGTCCAACCTTGGTGTATGTTATTCAAGGGCCTTTACCATACAACCTTATCCTGGGTAGACCTTGGATTCATGCTTTGGGATTGGTTATTTCTACCCTTCATAGTTTTGTTAAGTTTGTTTCTAACAATCAAGTGGTTACATTCAAAGTTGGCCATGATACCATACATTTATGCTAAATGAAAACTATTGGTCATGCTTCAATTACACCTGCCTTCAAAACTATATTCCATATAATATGCCAACAAAAATTCCTATGATGTCTCATGAAAAAGATGTTCATGAGAAGGTTGTTCCTAAAGAGGATACTCTGAAAGAACAAGATTCTCCTAAAGAAGTAATTCTTAAGTCTAGACCTTCTACTCCTTCCGAATCAAACACATGCCTTGATGATGATTGGGGTTCTTTGGAATTTAAAAATTCCTTCATTAGAGAATATAAAGTTGACCATATCCACCTTCACATTCCAAAAATATCATTTTCACCTACTATCAACGATGATTATTCTTTTGTATCGTAGGAACATGTAAATACTATTGATTATACTATCCATGATGATCCTCCCCCTCTTGAGGAGTTGCATCACACTATGGTCAAGGACTCAATATCCTTTATAAGTATGGATTCAAAGGAGATAATATTAGATTCATGGGACATTTCTTTAAGACCCCTCTAGAACCAAAATTGTGTTCTTTTGTGAGGGGCCTAGGTTTCAAGCCTTCTCATGTATCTTCAACTCCTCCTCCATCATATAATGTATCTATGTCTTATTCTTGTGAGTGTTTAAAATTGTATCCAAAAGAGAAAGGATTAATTCTTGCTCCTCATTATTTGTCTTAACAAGAGCATATATATATTGTTACAGCTTCTCAAAGCCCACTTGATCACTCTTCCTCCTCTTATAGGAAAGAAGCTCCACATGAATGGTAAAGAAAGAGACTATTTGTGTGTTTATTATCAAGTGTTGGGTTATTCTATTAGTGAATGTAATGGATTATCAGAGAACATACAACAACTTCATGAATCAAGTGTCATCAATCATTCATTTATTGATGCACCCTCTTCTTATTCTATGCATGATAAGTGATATTGAAGTTTACCTCTATTCTATCCTCTGTACACGTCTATTTTTAAATCCTATCTTATCTCATCTGCCTTTGTAGGGGCCAATCCACTATCTCATCTCATTTGTCTTTGTGGGGGAAAATCCACTATCTTATTTTATCTGCCTTTGTGGGGGCTAATCCACTATCTTATTTCATCTTCCTTTGTGAGCGCCAATCCATTGTCTTATCATGTCCGCCTTTGTGGGGGCCAATCCAATATCTATTATATTCCTTTGTGAGGGCTAATCCACTATCTTATCAAACCTTTCCCTATCATATATCCATATAGATATTTATATGTGTGCTGGTGTGATCTAAGCCACCATATCACATGCCTATCTAGTTGTTTCTATGCATGTGGAAGCATTGTCTAAAGTTTCCCTATCATACGACAATCTAGATTTTTCTACCCGCATCGACACACAATAAAAATTATTGTATCATATGGATATCTATCATAATACAATTTTTACCCATATCAGTGTAATTTCCATGATGGTGGCCCTCTTCCATATTGAGGTTTTTTATATTGCGTACCTTTTTTGGTAATTTCTTTCCTCCATAGTGGGGTCGGTGCTACTAATCATGATCATATGCATGATCTCTAGAAACAAAGAAAGCTAGTGCCTTAGTCATATGTTGTCTCTTCAAAATTGGCTTCTTCCTTATCTATTGGGTGTAATCATCCTTGAAGTAACCATTTCTAAATTATTCTTTCCATGTTTAGATTCCTCCATGTGTATTATATTTCATTTTGGGGATGACGCATTGTATTGAGACAACATTTTTTCATTGAGGTCTCTTTTACTTTACTAACTCAAAGATTTAATCTGTCTATTGTATATTTGTGCTAACCCCATGTATTTGTGGATTTCATGTACTAACATTGTTTTCTTGTCCAACTTTTTCTCTCTAATACATCTATCTCTCAGATCTTCACCCTGGAGGCATACTTCTATGGTTCGAAGAGCTAGTTTTTTCCTCTATATTATCCTTTTAGTATCATTATATGTCCTTTATCATGCATATTCATTTAGATTCATAATCCTACTAAAGTGGGGGAAAATGTAGAGTCAAATGTTGCATACCCCCATTTGCAATTTAGACTACACTTTTGTAAACATTTTATTGTCCATTCCCCTAGTATTTGTGTAGGTCCTTTCTAGACCTTCCATCATCCTTTTCCCTCTTAGGATGCTCAAAGTCCTTGTTAGCAACAATCTTTTAGTGTCACCTTTGCATGACCCTCATGTTTATTTTTCCATCTATCATTTTTTAGCGTGATTTATTTGGATACTAGCATGTTGCATGGACGTTTATACACTGTGCATTTGTCTTGCGACATCTTAACGTTCAAATGTTGGTCGTATGTATGTTTTCCACTTGTCATCCACTTTTTAGTAGAAATAGCGTAGAATCTTCTAGAACAACATGGAAGCCTCTTTTCCTCTTTAAATCCACCCTCTTTCTTTATTCAAGCTATCTAGCTTCTTCATGGTTCTCTCTTGCTCACAATATTTGCATTCTCTTTCTATCTCATTTTTCTACAACGATATCTAATTATTCACAAAATTTTGTTACAATAATATATGTATCTCTCCTTTCTCTCCCAAGCCTATCTGGTAATATCTCTCTATTTATCTTGCATCTTTGAGCATCTTTGGATTTAACACATCCCTTGTATATTATTATATCTCATGTAATAAGGGTTTTCCTCCATTCAGAAGGGTTTGTTTCTATTATGTTATGATTCATTTATTTATTTTTGTTTTCAATCAATCTATCTATCTAGCTGATGTGGAGGTCGAAACACAAAAAAGGGACTTGACTGAGGCAAGTCTTTAAACAACCCCAAACATTTTTCCTCTTCTTAGTGTGTGCAATATTTTTGAATACATTCAAATGCATGAGGGTTTGCACATTTTTTTCTTATTCTTTGTTTCTATTCATCTCTGTCATTTAATACATTTTATTAACTTTCTAAATTTCTCATTTCATAGTTTATTTGAAGTACAAATTTAGGAGTTCACCAGATTTTGAGACTTTTCTATTTCGGTTTGTAGAAGACTGCAACACACTGCATAGGCATTCGTGTGTCACATTGGTGTCCTTGACTGAGATACTTAGACTTGGGACAAATACTCTTTGTCATCTAGTCTTCCCACTTCTATAACCAAAATATTATTTTTCTTTATCTTTAATAAGATATCTTCACTGGTTTATCTAGTTGGAGATATCTGAATATGTCTTGTGAAATTGGATCTCAAGGGAACATAGTTTCCTTTCGACAGGGTTGGATTTAATACACTACATATATGCGTGGAAGATTTTGGAAAGGATTCAATATTTTGACATGAGGGAGATAGACTTTGGATAATAATTTCTACAGTGGGTTTGATTGGAAATGAAGCACATGGTGGTGGTGGGTCTAGCATTTATGAATCAAGGATGGGATTTGTATCAAGAAATGGATGAACATAGATTTATTCTTTGGATAGCCCTTGGGAGTAAACATTAAAGGTGTCATCAATGGATTCTTTGTTTGGTGGAGATGGTGTTGATTTCTCTTATGAAGCTTGAGAGGATGGAGTGGTGGGAGACATGGAGGCTTCTTGAGGGCTAAGTTTTTTCATAAGAGGCAGATATGTCATTCATGTGATTATTTTGGAATGAGTCACTAATAGACATAGGTAGATGATCTTTATCATATTCAAAAATAATTTCTTGTGTATAAACTATCTTTTGAAGTAAATTTTTAAAATTTTTATGTTGATATTTTGCTGCTTGGTTGATCTTGTTCTGATTAAGTAAAATTAGGTTTTACAAGGACCCAAAACATTTAAATAGAGTAATAGAAATGTTTAGAGAAATTACATCAACAAAAGTGTCGAGGCACCAAAAAAAGACAGCCAATAAAAAAAGCCAGCATACAGACTAGCTAGCAAAAGTCCCAAAGATAAACATAATAAATAGGGACAACACAAAAAAGGGGAGGGCCCAGGGAAGAAAACTACATACCATCAACCATTTCCCAGGCCTGAATCACCATAACCTCCATTTGATTGATAGTATTTTGGAGGTCACCTTTTTCCTTCTCTTTTTCCTCTCTTGGGCTCGCCTTTTTGGTTCTAGCCTTAGTGCGGGATCCTGGGCCATCCAGATCTTTAACAACATGACTATCCTTATTGCTAGTATCTTACTCCAACTTCTCCATTAAGCTATTGGCCTACCCTATGTAAGCTTTGAGACTCTTCAGAGATTGATCCCCAGTCTTACGAACTCTGTCCTCCAGCTTGTCCACCTTGGCTTTCAGGTTCTTAATCTGCCTTACACTATCATCTGCAGTTGCTCTATCCTCAAAATCATTTAGCTTCTTTTCCTAATTGTTGACTCTGTTCACCGAATCAACCTGTGCTTCCAAATTTCCTACAACCTCTTTCATTTCCCCCAGACACTCAGCAACAGATTTCTCCCCAATACCAACACATTTTAAAATATTCATTTCCCCCCTCATACCCTCAATTTGATTCTCCAGGTCAACATTATCACCTAATGTTTTGCTAATTAGACCAGGAAAATTAGTAATGCATGCTTTACCATGGTCTAAATCCTTAGGTTCAAAAGTATTATGTTTGTCTTCATTGTGATGGGTTTCCTCCTTCCCAATGTTTTTTTATTTTCAAGGCCCTTCCCAGAATCCTCCTTCACCATTTCTTCCTCCTTCTTCTCTTCATTCTCTATGCTCTCAGTAGGGTTAGTATCATCCTTACCCTCATCCTTCTCCTTATCTTCCTCCTCATCTAAGGAAAGCATGATTTTCCACTTACTGGGATTTTTCCCTTTGCAGGTTTTAATATCTCCCCTCTTTCTTTTCTTAACCCCAGCTTTGGGTTTAGTCCCCGTATCTTCATCCTCCATCTCCTTTTCAGTCTATGTTTCCTCTGTTGGAGTCATCATCTTAGCCTTAGGGTTAATTTTACCCTTTTTCTTTTTTTTTTCACTGTCCTTAGAGCTCTCATCCCCATATCCTTCTCAATATCAGAGATTTTGATGTGAGTTTTTTTCAGGATTTTCGAGGAAGAAGACCCCTTTTTTATACCCTTCTTAGGGGTTTTATACCCTTTTTATCCTCTTCCTCAACCTTTGTATCTTCTTCATACATACTTTCCTCCTCATCTCCTTTCGTGTCTTCCTCATCTTTCTATGTCCTTTTAAACAGAGATCTCTCCACCTTCTTGGACTTAAGAACTTCATAAACTAACACCATAAGACCCTGGTGTGAGGTGTGATCCTCCTTAGGTTTTTTCTGCATGCTAGTAATGGTGAAATCAAGCAAGCTGAGCAGGTAGAATGGAAAACTAACCTTTATTTTCTGTCTGAAGTGGTTAAGAAGCATGAAGTGGTGGCCATAGGCTTTAGTGAACCTACCATCCAGAGTGATGTAGCTGATGAGAACAAACAAAACATATCACCAGTGTTTGGAAATATGCAAAGGGTCATGATAAGATGTGCCCACCTTCACCAGCCAAGCTCTTTCCTTATCTTCCTCAGGAAACTTCTCCCATGCCTTGTCTGAGATAAGCCTATCTCTATAAAATTTAAGCCCTTCCATCTGCATACCATTCACGTCTGTAATAACCTCTTTTGTGACTTCCATATACTAGTTTCCGACCATGACCTTCCCATTTTTCTAGGTCTTTGAGAAGATTCTTGTGATAGTGGAGTTGTGCCCATGAAGCATCTCCAGGAAAACTGCCAAACCTCCCTCCACCAAAATTTTCCACACATCTTCCCTTTCACGCCATTCATCACAATTTTCAGGTTTCACACACTTCTTGTTACCTCCCATATCTGATCTCTGGTTCAAATTATTTTCTCTGTAAATGACTCTGCAAATGTTGTTTTAAATATCCCGCCTCTCTTTCATAAAAAATAAGTGCACCTAGGAAACGTGCCACTTAAAACTAATAATTGCCACTAAGTACATTCTCCTTAGCTGGTAGTGATGAAAAGTCACTTTTTCCATAAACCAATAATTAAAATTTACCATTTATGATCACTTTTTTTAATACTTCACAAATGGTCATTATTCATCAATAACATCACTTGAGCTGGTGTGCTAACATCACCTCCCCATTGAGTCACCACCTCCATTTTACAAGCCATGTTGGCAGCCCAATCAACCACCCCATTGGTTTCCCAGTAGTTATGTGTCACCATACAATTATCAAAAGAATGAATTAAGGCTTTATCCTTTTGCATAATATTGTAAATTGACCATGAAGTAGGGGTAAGAGAATTCAAGAATTTAACAATGTTGAGAGAGTCACCTTCAATCCAAACTTTCTTGCATCCTTTTTCCTTAGCCATGATGAGTCCATGAAGGGAAGCAATGGTCTCAATAAGGTGGTTGGTCTGAAAACCAATAGGGACAGATTTGATACCCTTACAAACCCTGTGCTCATCCCTAATGACAATCCCACAACCCACCACCCTGGGTTACCTTTCTAGGCCCCATCAAAGTTGACTTTCATCCACCCCCTAGGTGGGAAATCCCACCTAGCATCAGCTCTAGTAATTTTGTAATCCTTCTTCCTAAAATTCCCTTTTATCTTCCATTTTTGAAGAAAGGTAATATCCTCCTCCAAGATTGGTTCCATAATTCTATCCTTTAAAAATGCATTTTATTTAATATCCCTCTTTATCTTGTAAAAAACCTCTTTGGAAGTTGTCTCTTTATTCCTAAAAACTCTTTGATTCCTTTCTCTCCAGATTCCCCAACAAATATAGGGAAGATAAAATTTCCATACTTGACTAACAGTATCATTTTTTGAATGATGAATCCAAGAATTAAAAAGACCCTTCAAATTTTCAGGGAAAACCCATTCTATATTAAAAAGAATAAGAAAGTTGTCCCATATCACCCTAAAAAAAGGACAATGAATACTCATATGATCAACACTCTCTTCATTCTACTTTCAAAGGTAGTATCTATTCACAATAGTCATCCCTCTTCTCATAAGGGTGTCAATAGTGAGGACTTTATTTTGTAAAAGGATCCATAAATAAACATTGATCTTAGGAGTAAGATCCTTTATCCAGGCCTTAGCCCAAAAAGGCTCAATCAGATCTTCAAGCTCCTTATTATACACAGAAGAAGTAGAAAACATACCACTCGAAGTATACTTCCAGATAATCCTATCAACCTCCTCAATCAGGGTGGTAGTTTCCAGAATTTGGTTGAGCTGTCCCATCAAAATATCAATAATAGTCAGATCTTTCCAGTGATCTCCCTCCCAATAATCCTCCACTTTCCTTCCAAATCTAACCTTACAGAGGTTTTCAAAGTTCTTCCATCTGGGACAGTCCTTAAGGGGAGCTTGTAAAATCAACTCATCTTCCCAGAAGAGAACATTCCTGCCATTTCCAACTTTCCATCTTATTCCTTTTCTAATGATATCTCTATTTTTCATGGCATTCCTCCATATAAAAGATCCACCAGAAGCTTGGTTGATCTTGTTTGTGATTCTCCATAAATGACTTTTTTTGATTGAATGTTTCTTATAATAGGTTTCTCATTGATTATTCTTGATTTATGTCTAAAGGATGGAATGTTTGTAGCTGTACTCATGTTTTTTTGGGATACCCTTGGTAGTGGATTTGAGGAGATAAGAGGATGTTCACTAACATATGATGTTACTAGAGGCAAAATTATTTGGAAACTTGGTAGAGATTGACTGGTTTGTACAAATGGCACAAGAGGGTGTGTGATTGTTTGAGGGACACTTGATTGCATTGAAAGGAAAATTGGTTCAAAATTTAGTGGTGGTGCTAGTTGAATTAAGACATACTTTGGTCGAATTAAGACATAATTTGGTTGTTGGGTTCTATTTGGGACTTGTTTGAATGAGTGGTTTGAGAATCAGTTGAATGAAGGTTTGATTTTGGATTGTATTGAATGAGGATCTATTTGGGATTGGATTGAATCCGTATTTATTTAGGATTATGATTAAAATTTGTGTTTGTTGTTTGAAATTGGTTTTTCATGTTTTTTTGTTGCATTATATTTGGTAAATATAATTTTTAAATGAGAGATTATATTTAGAATTTTCCAATGTTTTCTTTTAGACATCAAAGTACTTTGGACATCTCGGTTCTACCCTTCTCCATATTTTTTATTTTTGTTCTCAAATCTCCACTTCTTGATCTAATTTTTGCTCTGTTGATGGAGAAATAGGGATGACATTTTTTTGGACATGAGAAGCTTGATTCAAATTTTGGGACATGTTTCAATTAGATTGACACGATTTATTATTCGATGGCAATGCCATAATCCCATGAGAGTACGAAGGTTGATATGGGAGTGAGGCTCTTTCAATTGGAGGGTCACCTTCTCTACAATACTAGTAATGCCAAGTAATCATTTTTTTTTGGACAAAGATAGAAGGCCAATTGTTGGTGATTAAATTGGGGTGATGCTTGATTTTGTTGTGTAGTAGAAGCTTAGGATCTCATTTCAACCATTGGATTTTCAAAGTTTATCAATAAAATGAAATGCATTAAAAGGAATAGTGAATATGATTCTAAAAGTTGAAGGAAAAATGCAACTTAAAGGTGCTAAAAATTTTACCTATATTTTTGGTAGTTTTTGGGAATTTTGATAATGAAAATTAGGAATGACAAAATGCAAGCTATATTTTTGGATTTTTGAGAATTTGAAGACCTTGGAAATACAAGTCTAAAGATATAACCCTAAGAAATTGAAATGAATCCAAGACCTTAAAGAACCAAAGGAAAAAATGAACGATAAAGGAAAAATTCAAACCCACCACTAGACTAATGAGTTTGGATATTGACTTAATGATAGTGATAAAGGATAAAGTTTTGACAAGGTCTAAACCTCCTATCAAAAATGTTAGGTGTAACCCTAAAACTTGAGTTTTTGGGATTTTTCAAATTTCTATTTTGGATCTAAATGAAATATGAGGATGTAATGGACTAATATGAGGATATATGAATTTGGACTACTCAATAACCTAGGTTTGATACAATGAAATAATGAGGTAATGAAGGACTTAGGACCTAGGGAAAATGTGCAAGGTTCACACAAGATCCCAAGGCTCTTGGTACTTTTGAATTCCCATGTTTGAAAGGTTTGAGTTTGGAAATTTTAAAAATGTTTGGATAGTTTCTTGAGAGTTTGAGTGAGTTATGTTTGGATGAGGAAATTTGTTTGAACACTCACATAAGACACATTAAAAAAATGGTTATTTTTTACTTGAACATGAAAACAAGAACAACCTTGGCTGGAAAGGATACTGTATGTGATGAAAACCTACCTGCAAGAGACAACACTAAAACATGCAAACATTAGGATTAGCCAATAAAACCATAAGATTCAATGAGGGTTAGCATGTTAAAAATGAAATCTCAAAGCAAGAGTTTAAACCACAACCTCCGATGAGCTTGAACAAGGGCACCCAATGCCTTGTTGATGTGCTCTTAGAGATGAATGTCGGTGTGCTCTCCCAACACAATACTAAATCCCACTAATGATTTCAAATGCAAGCTAAATGGAGTGAAAAGCTTCAAGAACAAGTATGAAGAACTTGTCTCAAAACCATCACAAATGATGAATGTAGATGGAATATTTAATCTAAATTGATATGCAAGATGAAATAAACTACTTAAGATTCATTCCATTATCCTAGCATATGATTTCTAGATTCAAATATGAAATAAACATGAACTAAGATTAGTATACTAAAATGCTCAAGAAATCCTAGAAACAAACTAGCATGATAACAATGCACAAATGAGAGATGGATTTGGTCTTGGAGAGGCCTCTATTTATAGATTTTTGGAGGGAAGAGAAGGGCTTGGATGAGGTGGAGCATATGTGGCATCCACATAGATGCCACATAGAGGACACAAGGGCAAAAGGACATGCCATACAAAA
>MU225376.1:1797146-1810907 GCA_018584345.1 Thuja plicata
TGTGAGCACTCCATTAGTGCTAAAAAGTGTAGGAATCACACTTTAAGTGTGATTAGTGTGTGATTAGGTGGGAAAGTAGGATTATTTAAGAGGAATAGGTAGTGTAGAGTAGGAATAGAGTAGGTTTTGTTAAGTTAATCCAAATTAAATTTGAATTAATTGGGTTTAGAAGAATATTAAGATTGTGAGGGAATAAATAAATTAAAAATTTATTTAAAAGGGGATTTATGGAGGGTAATGCATTAATAAAATTAATACATCAAGAAGAGTAGTATTTAAATTAAATTTAAATACTAAAGGAAGTGAATCATATTTAACTAAATAAATTTAATTAAATAGATAGAAGAATATAACAGATATAATTAATTAAAATTAATTATAGTGCTATGGGAATATTAATTAAATTAATATAAGGATGATTTTGGACGTCTACAGATACTACTTGTTCAATCCCTAATTGGATTACTCCATATACTCAAACAAAGTGGAGAAGTAGATAATCAAGTGTTACTAGCTCTCCATCACACAACACAGAAATAACTTGTCTCTCTTACCCTAGAGGTCCAGAGACCTTGAGGAATTTATGTCTCAATAATGAATAGTGTGTATGGTTAATCTTCATTGGTCCAAACTTATATTACAACAATTATAGGTTTTGGGCTTCTAAAAAATTGATTCAAAGTAAGGGCATTTGGTTCAGGTGGTAAAATGATACACTCAATTAAGAGGCTTCCATCCCTTATAACAAGGGTTTTACACATCGCATGGATACTAAGTGAGAATAATGTATGACACTTCCCATTGATCATGAATTTATTCATAATCACACATTTATATAACATCTTGAGTAAAGTTTTCCTTTTTTCTATTACGGCTTGGGTCATTCCCTTGGGGTGAGTAATTTTTCCTACCAAGGAAGACCCTCTAAATAAAAAGAAAATCAGGTGTCGCTATTAGTTTTCTCTTACACCTAGGATCCCAAAGGCAAGGGGAGAGGATACTTTTCATAGTAGTATGTCTACCCTATTATGTTCAATCACACAAAACACTTTAGATAAAGTTCATTAAGCTTTATAAATGAAATGTGCTCTAAACTAATAAAAAACACAATGATGTTTTGAGAACACAATTTATTGATTTAACATCTTTCAAGAAACTCATCAATATCAATGAAATATATTCATCCCAAGGTTTCCAAGGTGTTGCACAAATCATCAATAACATAGAAAACCCTTATTTTGATAGAATTAGGAAAGTTGATAAATAAAATGGAAGTTTCTGCAAAAAAAATGATTTTTACCATCCCAAGTGTGCAAAATTACTCCCAATTGCATAGTTTTAGAGCCAAGGTGAACATACACCTACACCAAGTGTGTAGATAATCAATCAAGTGTGCATTAGGATCACCCAAGTGTGTAGAAACACTCCCAAGTGTGCAATAACAGAGACATAAAGCATAGTTACTATCAGATTTGATTTAAAACCTAGAAACTTGCTTGCAATAAAATTATTTAAGCCTCCTATAATTATCTATCTAAAAATTTGTTGTTCACTCCATCCTCCTAGTTAAACTATCTGAGAGATTGTTGTTCATTAATGCCTCCTAGTTGAACTATCTAAGAGATTATTGTTCATTAATGCCTCTTAATTAAACTAGATGTGATTTGTTGTACATTCAACCTCCTACTTGAGTTATATTAAAATTTTTGTTCATTTAAACCCCAAATCATAATGTATGCAAGTTCTGATTAATTTTATGCCTTTAAATGAAAATATTTAACAAAAAAAAAACTGTGTGTAAAAATTCAAACCATAAAACCAAGATTGTCCAAGTGCATAGCTTCATGTCCAAATGTGCAACTTTATGCCTAAGTGTACATCGGGACTATCTTGTAGACAGTGATAAATGGTCAATGCCTATCACCCCCCTTTTTAACATGTCTTCTATATTGCGTGTTTGATCTTTATCATTCACTGATATCATGTCATTCTTCATTAATTAAACACTAAAAATTATTTAATTAATTGCTAATATTTATCTCTAATTGTCATCATATCCTAATCAATTTGACCTTTTAACCATACCCAATTACCATCCACCCGATCTTTTCATGTCAATCTCATTAATTAATTAATTTTTTCCTCTTTAGGGGTAAATAACCATTGATTTCCCATTTATCCCTAAGTTCTAAGCTATGATAAATAAATTCTATTTATTTATCTCCCTTTTCACTTTTTTCTCACAATTAATTAAGTTCTTTAATTAATTGGCTGATTTCCTAGTATGTGGGAATTATTGATTTCTAATATTAAATATTCCTTCATTTTTCAAATGGGATTCCATCCATTAATTTTGGGCTCCATTTCCCCTATTTGTGCTTCATATCCTATAATTTACCTTCCACCCTTCTTACACCGTCCCTTCCCTTTTTTCCCACTAATTTGGCTTCCCATTTTCCTTTTAATTTTATTTCTAATTTGTGCATTCAATCATGCCATAATTTTTCATAATTATGATATTTTTCCAATTTCACATTCAATTTTTCATAAGTCATGACAATTGCCAATTTCGTGTTCTCTTTTACAAATTTATAAATTTGCTTTCAATTACCTTATTTTTTAAACCACAATCCAAGTAATATCATTTCCATTATTGTCCTATTGATTTAAATATTTTATGCATTTCATCATATTCGAGAAACATCACAATCTTAGAGAAGAAAGGAAAAGCATTTGGGCATCACTAAGGGAGTGTTTGTTTGATTTAATTTCATGTTTATTTCACTTTATCTTAGTTTAATGGTTGGATTAAGATCTAGATTTATATGCTTTTGAGGTTTTGTGGTTGACCTTGGCATGCAATGTTTCTTGTCTCCCTCTTTCATGATAGACATATCCAAGTGCACAACTTCATGTCCAAGTGTGCAATAGAGCTTCCCCAGTGTGTATTTCTATGCACTAAGCGTGGAAAAAGACCCCCAACTACATAGGAGGTTAGACTAGTGCACCAGAACCAAATCTACATTTGGAAACACCCTCTAGATTGATGTAACTCCCTACATCTTAGTTCTGATTAGGAGTGGAAATTACCCCCAACTTTCCTCCAAGAGTTAACTCTTTTTTGAAATTATCCTTTCTCTTCTCATTCTTTGACTTGTTTCTACACTTCTTTCCTTTAGTTGTCTTTATCTTCTCTTTTCCTCTGTTCCTTTGATATTATGACCTTTCTTCTCCACTTTATACTTCTTACCCTCACCATTCTTGTGCACATTCTTGTTCATTCCTACCGAACCATATTTTTCTCTTTCTTTCTTCTACAAATTTAACAGTGTTTAGATATGTTACATCTGAAGAAAATAATAATCTTCCACCCACTCTCTCCATTCTTCTTATTAGCACATTTAATGGTAATGTGACCAATTATTTTGCATGCAAAATATCTAACCCTTTTTATTTTGGCAATATTGTTCTTCTTTCTCTCATTACTGCATATGCTTGAGTTATGATCATTCCTTTTACAATTGGAAGAATGATTTTATTTTTTGCAATGCATAAATTTGTGACCAATATTTCCACAAAAAAAACACTTACCAATGAATTTATGAGGTATAGATAGTTTATTTGTAGTCTTCCTAGTCTTCTTCTTCTTCTTAGTCTTGTTCTTCTTCCTTTTAGTTCTAGGCTTTTCTTGACCAGATTTAGAACATTCTCCTTTCACAAGTCTAGCACTATTGTTTTGTCTTTCAAGCAATGACTTAATTTTGGCTTCCCCGATCCTGAGCTTCTTCCTGTGATCATTTATAATTTTAATTTCCCTTCTGATTAATTTTTTCCAATCATCATCAATTGGATCAACTTCTGATATTAAGAAATTTGATCATCAAAAATCATTTTCCTAGTCTAAACAACTTTATTCTTGTAAAAAATAATCTGATCTTCAGAATGATTTATTCTTACATACCTTGGTGTCTTCTACTTTACCACTTATTTTTATGCTTCCTCTTCTCCACTTGTATTGGCCTCATCTTCTTGATTCACCATACCACCTTGTACTTGATTCTAATGTTCTTTTTGATTTCCACTGACATTCTGATCAACATGATCATATCCACCTAATTTGGATAGATTATCAATACCTTCATCTACTCTGACACTTTCACTTTCTACTATCTTCTTCAACCTTTTGTTGTAGAACCTATATGCCTTTCTTTTGGTAGAGTAACTAATGAATATGTCTTAATCACTTCTAGAATCAAACTTCCCTATTTCGTCATCTCTTTTTATATAACATGTACTACCAAAAATTTTGAAATACTTGATAAGAGGCACATTTCCACACTAAAGTTCATAAGTTGTCTTACTAGTATCTCTATTTATTTGTACCCGATTGATAGTGTAAACTGCAGTGCTGACTAATTATCTCCAAAACATCTGCAGAACTTTTCCTTATAACATCATGGTCCTTGTAGTATCAAGAATTGACATGTTATTCCTCTCTACAACTCCATTTTTCTATAGAGTCCTTAGTGGAGATAACTATCTCTTAATTCCACATTCTTCACAAAAAGAATTGAACTCATTGAATGTGAATTCACCACCTTTGTCTAATCTTAAGAACTTTAGATTCAATGTCATCTCAATCTCTTCCATTTTCTTGAAGGTTTTAAACTTTTCAAATGCTTCAGAATTTTCTTTCAAGAAGGTTACCCAAACCATCCTAGAATAGTCATCAATGAGTAGCATAAAGTATCTATCACCTTGCATGCTTCTTAGCTTAGTAGGACCACACAAATTGGTATGCACAAGCTCTAACAATCCATTTGAGTTTTCAAACTTAGATCTGAAAGTAGTTCCTATTTGTTTCCCTAACTAACATTCCTTGTAAATAGTATTAGAGGGTTTCTTTAGTCTAGGAATATCTCTAATAGAAGAAGTATAATTTATAGCCACAATGTTATCAAAGTTCACGTGAAATAACCTCTTATTCCATAACCAAGTTTCATCTAATTGTGTAATAAAAAAAATTCTTAGACTAGTATTCAAATGAAACATATTACCTCTTGTGTTTGATCCTTTTACAATCTCCTTTTCATAGTTATTTAAGATCATTCACTGGTCATTCTTGAAATGCAGGCCATATCCCTTTTCCAAAAACTATCCAACACTAAGAAGATTATGTTTTAAACCTTCCACATATAATACATCATCCACATTATTCTTACCATATAGAGAGATATAACCTCTTCCTCTGATCATGCCACTAGAATTATCTCTCCATCTTACCATACCTCCATCATACTTCTCAAAACTCATAAATTTGACCTTGCAACCAGTCATATGATGAGATCATCTATTGTTTATCAAACATTCATCCTTATTGAAAAATTGAGCAACTAGGGCTTTCTGTTCAACAACAAAATTCTTAGAACTAGTAGGCATGGGACCCGGAGTCTCAAAATCTTCTTCTTTTATAGAAATAAAGGTAAACTCTGTATCACTCTTTTTAACATCATTAAATTCCCCATTTTTAACTCCTTCATCATCAACAATATAGTAATATTGTCTTTCAATAGTAGGTCTACTCTTCCATTTAGAAACTCTATCTAGACATGTAGAAGAAAAGTGTCCTATCTTATTACTTAAAAAAATTTTGTGAGGTAACTTTCCTTTGTACTTACCAAATCCTTTTGGTAACCTTTTAGAAATAAATACCTCCAACTCTTGAAGTTCTCTTTCTTCTACTTCAAGTTCTCTCATCTCTTTCTCATATCTTGACATTCTCCTGGTGGATCATTCTCCTTGATCTAACCTCTGATTGTCTCTTCTAGATACAGTGGATTTGAATTCTAACTTCACCTTAGAAAAAACATTACCAAACTCACTTAACTCAAAAGAAGTAAGTTTACCAATAAAATTGTCTCTTGTTATAGGTGTCACTGTCTCAATCTCCCCAATGGATACAACTTTGTGTTTGTAGGAAGGAGGTAAAGATCTCATTATTTTAGCAACAATATCCTCCTCTTATAAAGTACCACCAACACATCTGATAGCACACACCACTTCATTTATCCTAAGCATGAAAGAGGATACCCTTTCATCTTCACTCATCTTAAAGGCTTCATACTGCCCCTTCAATCTCAGCAACTTGGAAATCTTGATTTCCTTGTCTCCTTCATACAAGGTTTGTAACTTCTCCTAAATCTCATTAGAAATTTATAACTCCATGACATTTATCATTTTAGAATTGGTTAAGGAGCCTAACAAATATTCCTTCACCCTAATATTTTCTTTAGCATCACTAATCTCTTGTGGTGTAATAGGAGTTGGAGGATCAGTATAGGAAGACTTGGTGATTCTCTAACAAACTTCATCAATACATCTAAGATTCACTATCATGTAGATCTTCCACAAAGTGTAGTTGCTACCATCAAACCTAGGACTGTCCTTCTTGTAAGCTGCCATTATGGATCTCCCTCGAGATGTTAAACTTTCTCCAAGGGATCAAGCTCTGATACCAATTATAGGAAATAAGGTAGCGAACAATAAAGGGGGGGGGGGTGAATCAGTTGTTCCTAAACTTTCAAAAATTTTACTTCCCTTTTATACTTAAAAGACTTATGTTTTATTCAAACAAAATAAGCATGCATGAAAATATCAGAAACACATCCACAACACTTTGACACACAAATTTTATCATGGAAATCCTATTAGGGGAAAAACCATGGTGAGGTTGATTACCCATAATAAGAAAATACCTTGTTAGAAGTATAACCTTATTGCAAATATGGGGAATTCACTTGGATTCAAGAACATTGTCTAAAGCTCACTGGTCAAATAAAAATAGGGCTACAACACTTTACAAGAAGGCTGAATTCCTTACAAGACCACTACAATGGCCGATCAGACAATAATATGATAATTTATGAATTGAATAGTAGCATCTAACTTATGCCAAGATTAGTCCCAATTAAGTACAATACAAATCTCTATTCAAATCCTCTCTGACTCCTTCATATGAGTGATTCAACCATTATTATATCTTCACAACTACTATAATTAATCACACATGTCCCTAATCAATCCTTCACATGTACAGCCACACTTTTTCTCTAATTCGTCAACCCTTATATCAAGAACTTAGGTTGGAAAAAGCTATCTTTCAATTTTCATCTTCCTAAACCAAAATCAATAATTATGATGAAAAATACTTTGATCCAACATTATTTGATCTATCATAATCACCTCGAGATCATAAATTTACCCTAAAACATTTTACCCATTGCCCATAAAGTATTTTACTAATCAAGTCAGACAAGAACATGGGAAAACTTATCACCAACTTGAAATTCCCTCCAAAACGCATCACCTTGATCAGTATAGATTGCCAAATCATCAAGAAAACAATCCAAGAACATTCATAGGCATCATGAATATCACTAAAACATCTAAACCCATCCATATTGTTAGATTTACTAGCATATCTTATGCTAGACCTATGTAACATCTAAAAAATGTTGTGTGAACATTTGGATCAACAACCCTTTGAATTGAGGAAACCTCTTCATGTCCCAAACAAAATCCTTGATGCACAACCAAAAATATCAACCTGAGAATTCTCACTGAACCAATCCATGTGACTCTATCACTTCACTGTCTACTATACTGTTTGCCAGTCACCATCTATGAACTCATAACTCTTCTAAATATTCATGTTAGCTCATGAAAATTGACATGGACCAACTAGAAAACCTCAACATTATCCCACGAGTTGCATGAATTCTCATCTAATAAGACTAATCCTCACCATACCTCTTAACATACTATACCATGGGAAAAACAAACAACAAATATGTTGGTATCAAACAATAAATCTTTCTGAGAAATCCTATTGTTATGTTGACATCAATGACAACACATACAACTTACCAAAATAGGTTTCACTACAAATAAATATCCTTCTAAATGATAATTTTAGGAGGATGGATTTTTAAGGTCCATTTTTTGTGCGTACCCTAAAAATATCATAAAGAAATGGTGATTCTTCTACTTCTAGGCTTCTCTTTTGCTAATAAATATAGCATTGGATTTATGCTAAGTTGGGATGGTCCAGTTCCCTCCAAATGATATAATTAACTTGTTTCAATCATAGCCTCTTGTTAAAATATTGGATTTCTTTGGAAGTATTTATATCTCTGGCTCTTCCATCCTTTTGTTGGAATTGTAGAAGGAAAGGAGCAAAAGGATTTTTTAAGAAAAATAAACACACCCTATCTCTTTACAAAATATAATTAAAGTAAAAATATTGGAGGTGTTGAATAGAAGACCATTTCAACTCAGCCCAAGGAATGTATCATTTATGGGTTTAAATTCCAAGATGAGGTTCAATTTAGTAGGGGTTAAAGGTTCCCCCATGGATTGGGATTGGGGGTCATACCTGTGAATCAACCAAAGATCATGTGGAATGGACTCTGCCTTGACATGATTGGTTCAAGTTGAATTTTGATGTTTCCTTGAGATAAAATCTAGGCTCATTTGGTGTAGGTTATATTATTAGATATTGGAAGGTGTTGGTGTTTAAAACTATTACACTATAAAAAGAAACCAATATATCTTAAGAATGATGTTAGGAGTGGTTAGCTCCAAGTATGAAAGTTTTGTAAGATAACTGGACCAACTATAGGCTCAAGAATACCCTCTAAACTTCTAGCTTTGCAAAACTAAGGTGAGTGCACCTAATCTAGACTAAACTCAATTCTTTACAACACCTTGTACTTCTGGATTTGAACAATAGATAAATGGTAAGTACTAAATGAAAACCTAGAATTCATTGACTCTCCACTACCATTGGTGGAATAAAAGGAACAACAACTGAAAAGTAAAGAATTTGGTTATGATTTTGATTATAATTTTGGGACAGAACATAGCCAAACCACTTTAGATATATATTTCAACAGAAATACTAAACCTAGATCAAAGCCTTATCAATTGGGCTAGATCCTAAATACAATACTGAAGCTGAAACACCTTATTGGAAAAGATTCAAAGCCATAAACATAAGAACTCTCAGACCACACACTACAAGATCCTCAATGTGATATCCAAAGCATTAATTTGATCTAAGACCAAAGACTTATGGAATACATATATGCATAAGCAAGACTTATATAGTAAGATAGAAAACTTATAACTAAATAGATAACACAAAGGAGAGACTCAAATCTGAAACAACTTATATGAAGTATGATGAAAATAGTTCCTAAATCAGTAAGACAAGGAAATCTGAAATATGACAATATGCAAAAGATGGGAGAACTTTCAATCCTATCTTAATATAATTTGAAATACATCTGCTATATCCTAGACTAGAAACAAGCATAAGCCTAATGCTTTCTACTTTCCCAATTATACAACCCTCTCTAAATAGTCTTTAATATTCCTTTATAGTAACAAGAATAAAACAAGCATCAAACCATTTAGGGTTAGGGTTTACAACTATTCATATCAAGACATTCAATTTTGCAATCAAATTGAAACCCTAAATTCTCCTCTATTCCCCATGCCAATCTGATATGAAAACAATAGTCATGCTCCTATGATGTGAAAAAAGTACCCTAAGGTTGAAGAAAATCAAAGGCATGACACTAAGAATAGCCCACATAAATGCAGATTTAAGACCAAGCAGCTCTGTTTGCACTCACCCTCTGATTATAAAACTCTTTCTATCAACTTTGGTCTTAAATGCATCTCAGCATATCAGATTTCTATCCTTCTGGTCTTCTAAAGCTATTTAGAATCGATCCATAAGATCATATCGCAACATTTATAGCTCTGAGACAAGATCTGAGTCCACCACCATGAAACCCTCTAAGAATAGATTCAAATATTTAAATTATAGTTATACCAGTCATAGGTGGCGCGGAACAAGACTTTGGACAGTCGAGATCAAGCCTCTACTCAACTTTAAAACATATCCGTAGATCCTCCTAAGTTACCTGGGCTTAAAATCAAATCTTTCCAAGTGTCATTCAAGCATGAAGCCTTAATGGTTAGATCTTGCGCATCTTCCTTTTAAGCCTTTACACCTGCCATCTGATCTTTCAAGACTTACTTGTATTTTAATTTATCTTTGTCCTTGGCCTTTAACTGGTCTTTAACCTACACTTTAACCTTGGTTAGCTGATTTCCTCTTGTCTCCAAGTCACTAGATCACCTTAATAACCATAGTTCCATCCTGAGATCATGCACACGCCACACAATCAAGACAATATCAATGAATATCACTTGATCTCTGAAATAATTGAAGACTTTGACTTTTTCTAGAGATTACGCACAATCCATAGATTATGATCTCAATCAATGACTCTAATTTGATCCATGCTAACTTCTCTCTTAAATTTAACCTGACTCAAGTCATCTGGAGATTGTGTGACTAACTAAGTCACCAAGTCTCTGAATCATTTCTTAACCTTTGAGTCAATCATGAGAACAAGTATAGATCACATGATTCTTCTCAATACTGATGGTTTTTATTTAATCTTGGCTGGCCCACCCTAGTTTAACTTGACTCATGATTTATCTAGAGATTGCATGACTGAAAACATCTCCAAGTTGCGAGATCATTTCTTAACCCTTGAGTTTGTTCCAAGATCTCGCGCAGGCCATAGATCTTGATCCACATCAACAAACTGCATTGAATCTCAGAATATATCTGTACTTTCCCAATTATTTATGAGATTATGAGACAACCACAAGATCAACATTGCATCAATGGTTCTTGCATAATCTCGAGATCTTTAACTTAACCTTGAATCTATCTAGAGATCTTGTGACCAAAGAGAAAAAGTAAGCCGACCCTAACCTTGGGTCTATTTGGATATCTTGCGACAATTGAGTCTCGAGGTCCCTGGATGAAATACTCAACTCATGGTTTACTAAGAGATCACGTGCCATCCATAGGATTAGATGAAGATCAATGATGCACATTTAATATCAAAATAGAAAGAGCATATTCCATATCATTCTGAGATTGGGAGATAAAAGCCCGCGCTAAGTCGGTAGAAGGAAAGGAATATTCGGTCTTGGTTACGCAATTAATAGATAGACTTAAAAATGATAAAGTTCACATGGGATTTTATGGGACTTAAGTGGCTTGAAAAGTAACATGAATTTAGAACAAGTCTTGAGGGTTTAGATTTTTAGCCAAATTTTGACACAACAAGACTTAGGGCTTTAGCCAAAGACCAAAAATAATTGTAGAGATAAGAGGAAAGAGCTTGGAACCACAAAATTTTTGGCTAGGGATAATAAAAGGGTTTAATGGTCTGAATCTATCCAAAGAAACTTCCAATTAGAACCAACAATGATGATAAAGTATTAGAAATTATGCATGGTCTCAGATTATGCACAGATTTAGGGATAGAAAGTTTGAAACTAAATAAAAATCCTTTTTGGTTGTCAATTTCATTTTCTCAGCATCCATGTTGAATCATAAATTGTGGGCCTTGTTGGAGAAAGCCTTGGAAGCTCTATAGAACATTGAAATGCATACAATTAATCACATTTATGAATATGGAAATTGAGAGGCTGATAAATTGACCAATGATGTGGCTAAGGGGATTGAATTGATAACTATAGGGGTAAATTTGGATGTGTGAATTTTTTCTTAAGTTGAAAAGCTATACAGGGTGATCATGTCACTGATAGAATTGGCACCTTTTTCGACCAGAAATTGGTCTAAGTTTTTACCAATATTGATCAAATGATCCACAAATTGCTTCGTCGCTATTTTTCTAGTCAAACTTTTGAGACATGTTGGATAAGGTCGAATGTTCTACACCAATATTGGTCAAAAGTGGCAATTGAAATCAACCAGTTCTAAATGGTGGTTTTGACCAAAATTCTTTGAAATGTTTGGCCTATCCGACCAGGATACTAAATCCATGACGCCAAATTTTTGACACAAAATGGTTGATATGCAGAGCAACCTACCTAGTGGTTTTAACCAAACTTAGTCAAAATGTTTAGCCCATCCGACCTGGATGCCATACCTATGAAAATTTTTTTTGACATAAAATGGTCGATATGCAAACCATCTTGTCTAAGGGTTTTGACCAAAATGCATCGAAATGCTTAGCACATCCGACCAGGATGCCGAACCCATGACAAAATATTTCAACACAAAACCGTCGAACATTCGACCAAGAAGAAATGTTGGAAAAAAAAACACCTGAAGATAAATATCTAGAGTAATCACCAATGGCATCCTATTCAGTGATTAGTCTAGATATTTATCTTCAAGTGTTACTTTGCATTAATATATATTTAGATGACAATTTTAAAAAAATCAATGCAGGTTGATATATAACAGAGAAAAACATAAAAAATAGACCAATCATTCAACATCCAAAATTTTTAGAGATTGAAAAAGTTACAAACCATGAAGCAAGCTATGCCAGCTCTAAGAAAATCCTAACTAGCCATCACCTTGAGCTTTGATGTAGCCTATAATACACAAAATATTCTTTGCTCACATGTTCATGGAATTCATCAAAATCATAATTCATAGAAATTGAGTAATATGTAATAGAACATAAATCCAATACTTGTAATGCATATCCACACCAAACCAAGGTGTGCTTAAACATGTTGTAGAAGATAAAAAACATCCCCTATCATCCCACCATCCCCATCTGTAGAACACCATGGAAGAAACTCTTTTGTTGTCTTACCCAAATACTTGGGAAAATAACATTACCCTCTCTATCCCTCATGCATATTGATGCATTTAACTATTTTTATATAATATTAAATACCCCTTTGCGAACTCTGATTTCATATTATCTATTTAATGATCCTCCAAGAACTCAAACAACCATAGGAATTGAGTCATATGTCATGGAACATGAATCAAATGCTTGTAAATGCATATCCACACCAAACCAACCTGTACTTAAACATGTTGTAGAAGATCTATGAATAGATCCCAACCATATGAATTATAAAAGAGTCTCCAAGAGTTATAAAATTGCAATCAACTGTGACTACTTGTCACCCATAAGAGCTAAACTATAGTGACATCAGAATGGACTTGAATAATTAATTTTTATTAGACCATGAATCAAGTAAATTTTCATTTCAAAGCTTGAAAGATGCAGCAACCTGAGCAAAGATTCAAGTTTTGTTAGTACAATAGCCAGTGATGGCCAGCATTAACATGAACAACACTTAAAAGAGGAAGAAAAAGAAGTGTTAAACGCAAAGCTTCTTTTGGAAAACAACAAAGGGATAACAAATAGAAATGGGTTTCAAATAAAGGAGTAGTTTACGATTAATAGAATTCAGATTGATCAAAAAGAAAATGAGTTTCATTAGTAAGAGAAACACTCTTCATGTGATTGCAGTAGCCATTGATGAACAAAACATTTCTCTCACAAAGAAAAAACAATATGGAAAGAATAAAAGCAGTCATTAATGTAGGGACAACACGTATGATGGAGATGAGAAACAGTTGAGGATAGCAAATCAGATGATGACAAGGGTAGTTTTTGAATAAAGTTTGATGCATGAACTAATGAAAGGTAGTGTTTCATGTTTGAATCAAAACCATACACTAGAAGATATATTTTATTTCATCGTCTTTTATAAAATTCTCTAAAAAAGATCAATAAAAATAATTATTAATCATGCAACATAAAGATGAAAAAATGATTTGAATCAAAGGATGAAGGACAACAAATGATTGATGACAGAGTGCTATGATGC
>MU225376.1:1837514-1855459 GCA_018584345.1 Thuja plicata
ATATAATCAAAAAATAATAAAATATTACAAGATTATACAAGATTGAACAAGTTAAATATCAAGTTTAGCTAAGACAAGGGCCTAAAAGAATGCCTAAAAGAGATGTCATCTCATGGAATGCCTAAAAGAGATGTCGTCTCATGGAATGTAATGATGCAAGATATGCACAACATGGATTTTTTGAAAGGGTTCTAGAAACTTTCAACCAAATGCAATTGGCAGGTATAAATTAAAATGTGGGAGCATATGGTCATAGTTAGATTTATTATTTTTGAGCAATTACATTATAGAGATCTAAAAACAAATAACTACAAGATCTTAAATGGACTTAAATGATAGTCATTAGACATGACCTTAATACTTTTGGATATTAGACATGACAACTTATTAAAATAATTATGATGCTTCAAAGAAGACATATAGAAGTACTATGAGAAAAATTCTTCTATGGTCTTATATTTCTAATTAAACTTAAAAAAAAATTAAGTTGCTGAGTTTTTGCCAAATTTTCACTGAGTTTTTGCCTTGTTATTTTTTGAGCCTTTGCAAGAAATTGTTAGAGTCTGAATATTTCAAGTATGATCTATTCCATTAAATTGCTCACACGACACATCATAAGTTAAAGATAAATATTATAAACAACTTGTGGACAACACATTACATCACTTCATTTCAGGGACTACAAAAAGCTCAAGGCTATCATTAAGTGTCTATTGAAGTAAAGTTAAAAACACACAAGAGATATTGTGGACTTATGAGTTATTGAAAGAGCTTGGTAGTTTACACAACCAATCATATATTCTTTATGGATGATCGAGTTGTCATTCAAACCACTCACAATCCTATCATCACTGCTAAAAACATAGCACACAAAGTTTATCATTACTGATCCTCATCTACAATTATGCATGTGCATAGTCAAGCCATACACTTCTAAAAGGAACAAGGATAAAATTTACAAAAACCCGTCCAAGAATTAGACATCATAAATGATAAATAAGGTTAACTTTTTAAAAATATTATAAATTTTTGTAATTTTTTTTAATAAGGTTAATTTTTTATTTTGTTTAATTTTATATAGAAAATCATAACGAAGTCATAAACAACAAAAAGTTCATGAGTTTATCAAAATATGTCCAATGTATCTACATGAAATTATAAAAAAGTTTTGGTATCTACAATAGCCCTCTGTTAATCACATTTATGCATATGGTCCCAACAAAGTAGTGCACAAACTACACAAAGAAGGCATCACAGAAACATGGTTTCTGCTTTCACCATTGAATCAATCTCGGTGGCTCTAGCTGCCTCTCGAGCCTTGCACAAGTTGCGCTCATTTCCTACATTAGGTATAGACATGGATGGGGTAGATGTAAATGTGGTTTCATTGACCCACTGAAAGTATTGACATCCACTATTTCCCTGCAATACCAAATCTAAATCAGTTCTTCCTAAAATGATTACTTGTCACATTACTTTTAAACATAAAATATAATTCCATATCTAGACCTTTTTCCTATATGGGAAACACCAAAATTGATGCCCAGGATTGCTTTTTGTGCGTGACATGTTCAACACACAAGGGACAACACCACATTGACACATAGGCACATTGACCAAAGTCATCGACGCTATATCGATAAATATTGCACTGTCATTCCAACATATCATTTTGTTTAGTTGATTATTTTTTTCATTCATACTAATTATAATTGTCATTCTGATGCTTCAAAGAAGACGTATAGAAGTAATATGAGAAACATTATTCTATGGTTTTGGAGAAGGGACTCAATCTTGAGAGGGGTCTTAAATTACACATCAATCAAAGTGAAGATCCTACCATTGAAGCAGTCAAATCCACTTATTACATATCAACAGGTGATCCACCTTGGAATGAGTTCGACTCATTTAGGCAAAGTATAAATTTATGATGCACTACCAATTGACTATCTACTCCATCATGAAACTTGCACTGGCTCCTCTACACAATCAAAATTGTTTTGTAATAGTTAGATCATTATACAGTGTGATATGTGGTGGAAATCTATACCAATCATATTTAACTTTTATGTCTAAACACAAGGTATGAAGACAAAGTCTGAAAACATAATTTGAAGACACCCCCACAAACTCAAAAATTCAAATTTATATACTTTGCAAAACATAATTTAGGCATAGGTTCCAAGATCTGATAATGAAAACAACACTTTAAAATATGATTTGCTCCATCAACAAGATCTAAAGACACCTACAAATTTCTTACCTGACCCCTTCCCTTTTTGAAATCTCAGATTTTGGACAAAAAGAAGTTCATAAGATTTGCTTGTCCTAGGTCATTTGGGAATTACCACCTTCCTTTGGAAATTTTTCTGACCTAAGTTTGAAACCTAAATCCTGCTACCTCCTTTTGGATTTATGACACGATCCTCTAATTTTAGAGTTGACATTTATGATTTTTCAAACTCAGCTCAGGATCCAATTTGATTTCTTTAGTCCCAATTTTGTGCTCACAAAAAGCACTGCCCCTTGTAAAGAGTATTTTCATACCTTAGCTTGAAGACATGCAAATTACAACTTACTAGACTTTCTGATCTTTCTTCTTTGAATCTGCAACACTACATAATGGAGACTTAATCAAGCTCTTCAACACAATTTGAACTCCTTGAAAAAAACATGTGATTTGTGCTAGTTTCTTATTTTTTTAATGATTGTCACCCATGTGGTGATTATATTAGACCTTGGCACAACAGATTTTTTTGTCCATATCATAATTTTAAGTGTCTGATCCTCTTTCACCAGTTCTTCCTTTTCTCATCTTTAATCTTTCCTTGAATTACTAGTTGTTGATGGCTTTCTCCTTGATAGATCAACTTTCAATGTTTCCCTTTTACCTTAGTCTGAATAGACCCTTTGTATTGTAATTTTTCCTTACTGCTTAGTGGTCTTTAAAAGTGTTTTTCCCTTGGTGAACATCTCCATAATGAATGTGGGATAATATATTTTTGCCTCTTAAAACCTAGGAACTTGTGCAAGTTGATTTTAATTAATTTCCTTTGAATTTTTCTGTCAAACATTCATTTAATCCTCCAAGTGGGAATTCGATGCATATAGGGACCAAAATCTGATTGCATTGTTAAGTTTACTTCACACCTCACCCAACTAGTGGAGGATTGACTAGCATGAGGAGAACTTTGGTTTTATTTAAACTCGATCATTTCCTTACACTTTGGGTTTGGTGGAGAATCGAGTTGTATAAGTACTCCTCCATACTTGCATTTGGAATTACCTTGAAGCCTTTATCACATCATCAAAGGGAAACTCAATGTTCCTAAGGACAAATCCTTTCTTCTATCTCACTTGCCTCCTCAGTGGAGATTCGATCCTCATAGGGAAAAACTAGTCTCTTTGAAATTTCACCTCGCTTGCTCATTCACTCACCAAAGTAGAAATTTGACCCTCATAGATACTAATGGTTTCCCTAACTTGATTTTTACTTGTTCTAAGAATTTTATCTAGAATTTGAAATTAATTAAATGTAAGGGAAATAAAAAATAATGAAAAATAGTTAGCCTTGGATCAATTAAATAAAACTAAAATAGTATATAGTAGTGAAGAAAAGACAACTTCATTTTATTTTGAAAGTGCCAAAGAATAGTGATATAGGATTACTTGTCTTGATCCATATCAACTTCTTAATGGTAAAAAATTAAGATTAAAACTGATTTAAGTACAATGGGGTCATGAGGTATTCTCCTAAGTGTGATGCTATCATGATGCCAAAAATGGCTATTTGAGAGAGAAGAAGGGGATTTTCTTAAATTGATACAAAGAAGGGGACTTCTTGTTTCAAGACAAGAAAGGAACTTGCCTTTCTACTATTGACAAACATTGGTTGAAGGTGACTAAGAAGAACAAGTGCCAAATTCAAATGCATTTTCAGATATGATGCTTCAAAGAAGACATTTATAATATAATCATCCTATGACCTTAATACTTTTGGATATTAGACATGACAACTTATTAAAATCATTATGATGCTTAAAAGAAGACATATAGAAGTACTATGAGAAACATTCTTCTATGGTTTTGGAGAAGGGACTCAATCTTGAGAGGGGTCTAAAATTCCACATCAATCAAAGTGAAGATCCTACCATTGAAGAAGCCAAATACACTTAGTACATATCAGCAGGTGATCCACCTTGAAATGAGTTGGACTCATTTAGGGAAAGTAGGAATTTCTGATGCACTACCAGTTGACTATCTACTCCATCATGAAACTTGCATTGGATCCTCTACACAATCAAAATTGTTTTGTAATAGTTAGATAATTCTACACTGTGTTATGTGGTGAAAATCTATACCAATCAGAGCTTCCTACTAATGATTTTTTATGAGATCCACTATCCCGTGAATGGTCATGCTTGGCTGATAAAAACCTAACTCAAACTGCTATTCCTTCAATTGATTTTAGGCAATCCCAATTTTTAGCAGAAATAACATTCTTATCAAATAAACCACACCCAAATGAAAACCATGATACAAACCTAAAAATTACTTGGTTGAAGTCCATAACACCAGTTCGAAACCAAAAGTTAACATCCAAAAGAATCAATACTTCTATATGTCTTCCTATCTTTTCTATGCAATTACAAGTATGAAGGCATGGCCTAGTCTACAATCACAAGGATTCTAGGATAAAACAATGTAGATTAACAATTTATATTAACAACTTCAGCTTGAAATTAATGACAAGAACTTAAAACAGGTTAATGATGTCTTACTGGTGATCACTACTTAAGAATATATAGTTTTCATGATAATCCTTTCAAGCTACCTCACTACTTAAGTAATAACCTCTTATGGAGGAAAATGGGCTCAATTAATAAGAAGTGTAAGGAAAGGAAGAAGGAAGTGTACCCCTTTCGTTTGAATCTAACCTATTATACTTGTCAATCTTCTTTAGATGAGAGATTGAGAGATATTTGGCAAAGATAAGCTTACATTTCTAAATGACTAGAAACTTTTTTGACAACAAGAAATATGTTAAAGATCACTTACATCTTGGGCCAACATATGTTCACGTACCCAATTTAGAGGAATATTGCTAAGGTCGTGCTAGATCAACAGTGGACTAAATCAAAGCTTTCAATCTAGAGTGGGATGTAGATGAGAAGATGATGGCTTGGAAATATTGGACTAAGTAATGGACCTATAATGTCCCAGGTAGGAATTTCATATAATTTATTAGCTTCCTTAATCTTATGCCATCTAATCTTGTAATTGTAATTGAAGTGTTTAATAGAATTTCTTCACCATATCTCCTCGCTAAATTTAATCCTTGATTTTACATATATATATATATATATATATATATATATATATATAAATTTTCTCTATCACATAATGCTGACTGAGTATCTATTTTGTGGATTGGATTGTGGAGAACACTGATTGGATATTCCAATTCCTCCTTCCATATGAAAACAATCAAAACTATATTAAAAATAGTAAATCAATTCCCTACGTGATGAGCCAAGATGACCAACATGATCACTTCATGAGACATCAATATTGTGCATCTATATTCTAGAAGATCGGCAACTCTTTCCATCTGTCTTGATAAGGACATATTGTAATATCTTATAAATACTGAAACTATGCATATAAGGGAAGTCATTAGATGATGGATATGTTTGCACTAGGTGGATACACACATACCCTGAACCTTCCCTCTCTCCATTATGAAATCTCTTTCTATCTTCGTTGAGTGCCAAAATCTATTATGGATTTAATGTGACTATACTTCCAATTATTAGTGCATTTGGCTCTTGACTTCAGTCTATGTCTATCGAAGGGTCTCCTCCCTTTTCCCTATCATAATCCTCTCATCTTTGATTGGTAGCTTATTCCTCTGTTGAGGCCAATTCTGAGTATTAATGCTTCCGCGCAGACCAGTCAATGGGAGTAATTTCTAATGGGAGTTGTGTTCGATGGGTGATGTTACTTAGTCGACACTAATAGTCCATTCTCCTGATTTCCCCCATTACATCAACATATCCCATCAAATCTAGGGCTACAAAAATTGGGGGAGGTGGCAAAGAAGATCATAAGAAGGTGATAGAATTGAAGAATACACATGGAGGAGGAAGCTTCAGCTAATAAATTATAAGTAAAGAAGGTACTAGTTCAAGATGAAGAAGGAAGCTCTCAAATCCCCACCATAGATATTTGTGGAAGGTATCGAATGGGATGGATAATGCCAGGGCAACGACTATAAAAATAAGCCTAATCGATAGAATAAAAAAATCTATCTAAAGTAGAAGAGAAAGAGCTTGAAATACACAATGTAGAAAATAATTTCAAGAAAACAATGACTTAAAATAACAAAATCAGATGCATAGTCGATCCCTCCTCCCACCTGGGAACGCTTTGGTAAACAATGAGTTTCAAATTTCACTTTTTTTTTTGTTTATAATATGCATTTGTCGATTATTTGACCTTTTCTTATCCCTTAAGAAATTTTGACTAAATCGTGCCCATAAACAAAAAAAAATGAATCTAATAAGCCTAAAAAGGCCTTGGTCGAAATTAAAGGTCAAAAATTGACCTCAAATGTATTAGTGTGTTAACAAACACAAAATCCATTTCGCTAAGAAGGGGAGAAAATATCCAAAAATCCACAGAGCTAATGTATTTTCAAGTTTGGCATTTAAATAGGGAGAAGTAAGAATTGGATCTCAGTTGAGTGGTAGATAGTGTGGTGACATTTTATCCCTTTCCATACATTTCTATTAATTCTTTCCATTTCTCCTTCATTGGTCACATGTGCGAATTGTATTTTTCTTTCCCATATTTGGGATGCATTCCCAATTTTTGACATTCATTTTTAATATGGAGACCCCAATTAGGCTAATGTGTGAGAAACAAAAAATGTATGTGTAGACACTTAAAAATGGTTGAAGCCCTTAACTCCCCTTTTTAGTCATATTTTATGTCATTCATCAATTTTGTCCATTTTATTCATTTTTGGCCATTTTCATTTATTTTGATTTATATTTTGGCATGTCATTTCAATGTGTTTAATTAAATAATTTTAATAATTATTTAATTATGTCCTAATTTAATTTTATAGGAAATTAATCAATCAATTAATTTCCCTATGTATCCTAATGTCGCCTAGACGTTAATAAATTTTATTTATTTATTATTTTAAATATTTTATTTTATATTTGAATATTTTAAATATTCAAATGGATTTTTGATTTCTCATTTTATTTTACATTTGAATTTTATTTTAAGTGGATTTTGCTCTTTTGGAGGGAAGATTGGTAATTGAGTTTATTATTAGGATTTTATTATTGTTAGTTGGCTTTTATTTTCCCTCTGATTGTTTATTTCATCTTTGTGACCATTCAGTTTTTGAATTGGCTTTCTATTTAATGAGCTTTCTTTTTCATTTTGTGGCTAACCACGATTCGAGTATCCTCATTGTTATTATATTTTTATTCTTTATTTTTGACCATATTAGTGCACTTTTTAACAAAGAGCAACATTATTTTCGAGGATAAAGAAGAACAATGGAACTTGATATTGAGTTTGCATGGTTTGTTATTTCGGTTTCTACATTTTTTTTATGTAGTGATTAGGGATATTTGAATGTGATTTTTATACTTTTCATGGTTAAACTTTTCATATTCTCGCACTAATATTTTACCTATCTACAAATGGTGAAACCAATGTGAATATGGGTTCCTAAATCTCTTATACAATCAATTTGTTCCCAGGGTTCCAAAAAAGAATGAAAAATTAAAATCCATTTGGATTCCCAAGTAGCTCCTTGAAGTACATCTTCCCAAAGAAAAATCAAAGTTGGCATCCAAAATTTCTATCCTTCCATCTAGATGTCTCCCATCATCCAAATCCATTTTCGGCCCCTACATCCCAAAATCCACACTCATTCCTCCAAATTCCAAATTTTCTTTTCCTCCATCACTTCATCATCCCTTAAGGTGTGTGTCAATGTTGTTCTTTACCACATTCCTATCTACTAAAAATCAAGCCCTTTTACACCCTCTCCATTATCAAAAACCTACTTTCCAACATTTCATCCTTCCTATACAATCGTGTTCCATCCAATCATTCATTTCATTATCCTATTATTGTATTTGAGCATAGCTTTCATATCCATAGTCCATTATCACATATCATTCAAGAGTATCGTCCAAGAAAAAGATTCTTGGGACCTTTGTCTATTCGATGTCATACATCAATTATTTTCCAAAAGGATTAAAAATGTCAAAAGAAAAAATAAGTTAAAAAAAAAAGAGAAAAAAGAAAGAAAGAAGAAAGAAAATAAATATCCATAGTATGATTTTGTCAAATTTGTCATAGATTTTTCATACTAGGCCTCCAAATTCAACCTTCAATTTTTCACTTTTGGGGCCATATCTGGATCATTCAAACTCCATTTTCAAATTCTGCACACCATTAAAAGATCTCAAAGTTCTCTATCCATATATATAATAATTTTTTTCCAAATTACGCTTAGGCACATTTTATTCAGTTTTTATTTTTTTCACTATCTACTAAAGTACTTGGATATTTTAGCACTTGGAATGGATATGTTTGCATGTGATTAATTTTCTCTGGTTTCTCTACATGTAATGCAACCACTTTTCCTTTTTGGGGAATTTTTATCATCTTTTTAATGCACTTATTTGTTTGTAGACACATTGACATAAGCATCACTCTTGTGCATGGTTTTTTGAGGAATTTTTCACATTTTTTTTGCCTTATTTTTTACATGCATTATAGTATAAAGTTCCATGGGTGGTTGTGTAGTGCTTTCTATTTTTTCATGACGCCTTTATCCGGTGAGTGTCCCTCCATGACAACATCGAATCCTAGATATTCTTGTTCCATATGTTTGTTCCTTGAATGGATACCCTTTTGAGTTCCAAGTATTTTCTTGAGCACATTCAAATTGTCTTTCATCCACTACTTGGTGAAACACAATTTCATTAGACCTTTCATGCCTCTCCCTTGTCATCATATGGGGGGTTTCTACTATTTATGCTAATTCTTCCTTAGTTTTTCTTTGGAGTGAGATATGTATTTAGTATTTTTTCTTATGTAATATTTAGAAGCAATGATTATATTTTGATGAGATGGAAATTTTACCATATATACACTCTTGCATTTCAGTTTTGTAGAGGTGACTTACCTTAGTTGATAATTTCTTTAGACTATTGGAACCTATATTTTTTAATAGAAATTTACTCTTTCATGATTGACTAGTTTTATTGGGGCACTCATACAAATTCATGTGTCATCTATATCTTTGTCTAACACATGTTTTCCTTTATTTTATATCTATTCATTGTCCAAGTAGTGTCACTGGACGCACTCATTCATATTATCATCTTTTTGATCATGATCACCATCTTTTGCAGAGCAGGTTCTTCATTCAACACTATATAAATTATCATTTGGAAGTTGTCTACAACTTCTTTTGTACATTGAGAACATTTTTCATGTTCCTATTCTTTTGGGACATTTTTGGAGGCTTCTTGGTCCTTGCTTCTACATTTCATGTTTCTTTCATGTAGTGCATCTCCTTCTTTTGGAGAGGATTTTTCTCCCATGTGAATTTTATATTTTTTTCTCCACTTTTAGAGGTTTTCATTGTACATAGGTACCTAATCAGGCCTTTTGTTTTTGGGACCCATTCATTCCTTTTATGCTTAGAGATTTTGTCTCCCTAAGTTTAACTTAGGGTGGGTGTTAGAAGATGCATATTTGTTGCATTGCATAATTGTGCACAAGCTCAAATAATATTCTCATGCAAAATCAACCACATGTTTTCACATGAATTCCTATTTTAATTTCACTTAGTTGAGCCTAAATTGGTTTATTTTAGGCTAGTTGGGCCTCGGTTTTTCTTTTTAGCTCTAGTTTGCATATCATGCACTAGTTTTCATATCTTAGAGTTTTCTCTATTTTTTAGACATGATTTTCTATAAAAGCATAGCATTGTATTCATTGTAATTATCTTGAAATCATTAATCTTTCAATATTGTATTCTATTTTTTTACTTGAGAAATATAACAATTATTTATTTCTACCCATGCTTTTGGAAGGTGTTTTGATTTTTTTGTTTGATCTTGGAGGTGCTTGTGTTGAAAATTTCAATATGGCTCCATAACTTCAACAATCTAAAATTTATCTCTACTATTGGTGGTTTTTGAGGTATATTTTCTATTAGATGATATTGATTTTGTATTTGTTTTAGCTTGATTAGTATTCCATGGGTGGGGTACCTTCCTAAGTTATTGAAGCAGAGAGTAGTGGTGAATAGGCAGTCATTCATCTTAAACTTGGACGCATGAGGATTTGAACAACATTGATATTGGATAATTGTGGGTAGATACTTCCTTTAGTAGGTGGTGGGATTTGATAGCAAGGATAATTTATAATGGACAAAGAGGTTCACACACATGAAGTACTTGAAAAAATTCTACAAGGAGGTGCAATAATTCACCAATGTCACTTTTTTGTGTTTTTTTATTTGTATCACTTTATATTTTTGGTTGGATGGCTCTTAGAGGGAACTTTTGTTCATTTAAATACTTTGATTTTTCCCTAAGTTCCCCAATTTGTCTACAATTTTTTGGAGTTATTTTTTGTATTGACTTGGCTTCACCATGGGTCCTATCTTTTGAAGATCGTGGGATAAATTTTTTTGTCTCACCTTCCTGAGTTTGTTTTCTAGCTCTATGATTTGGGTGAGATTGGTTTGGATACTGAGAGCACCCTTTTTGTTAATATTGTCAATACCAACTATGGTCAGGTATATAATTTAAAAATATACATAACTCTTTTATAATTATTAACGTAATTTCTTGCAATCATAGTTGTGTTTTATGAATGAAAAAAACAACTATTATATAGCTACATTATACTAAAAATGTTAAAATGGCACAACTAATAAGTATTGTAGTGCTAGGGTTTTAGACAAGGTGGATCCAAGTATCATTAATATGGCTGCAATATCTTATAGAGTCTCTAATGGAATGGTTCATAAAATATTTCATCATGTTGGTGGTAATACCTCTTGTTGTCTTGTTGATAGGGTAATGAAATAGGTTTATAATGGTAGATTTTGTATTATTATTTTTTCCCTAGAAGGAAACCCTATTTTATGTGGGAATTATATTACAACTATTTATTTTGATGTATTTTAAGATTTTAATAGCTATTGAGTTGCCTTTAGATCTTCACTTATGACACTCATATGAGAAGCTTTCTCTGAAGATCTATTAAAATATGTTGTTGATTAATGAATAATGTGTTGGTTGGATTTTGGAGTGTGGGGTTTCCTCCTGAGGTTTTCCCCCACATAAATCATTGTGTTGTGATATGCATGTTATTTATCTCTATTTTTATTAAAATTATGTAACTACTATAAAGATCTTAAAAAATTTGCATTACCCTCCTCTCAAGGTTAATATAGGAATTTATTCTACTACCTTAACTTCCTTTCAAGTGGTATCATATCCTATCCACCATTGGTTTTAGTTGTGGGTAGTTATAATTTTTGAACTAATCCAAAATTGAGAAAGAGCTTGTTTAGAAGATACTTTGTGATCTTTTTGCAAGAATTTTTAAATGATAGTTTTGTTTAGGATAATAAAGGTGATGAAATTTTCTAGGACTAATTTTAAGATGTGAAAGTTGAAGATTGGGGATATGTTAATAGATAGAGATTTGAGGGATGTTATTGATGATAATTTATTTATATCTTTAGATCCTACTACAGATACTCAATATGATGTTATCGATCGTAAAACCAATGGTATAACTAGATTTATCTTGTAAGACTCAATTTTTATTAATGTCAATAAAGAGTCTCAAGCAAGAAGAAACACGGTAAGATGATTCAAGCCAAATGTAAATAGTGAATAAGTTTTTATTGACAAGTAAACTATATTCCTTGAGAATGAAAGAGGATGGAAGAGTTCTAGGCCAACTCGAAACATTCAATATATTGGTCACTCAGTTATCATATGTTGGTGTCAAGATGGATGAGGAGGATAAATTCCAAATCTTTATTTTCTTTTTGTCTAATTCAAAGAATTCTCTTGTTATGGCTATTGATTGTACTTTTATTGTTTTGAAGGATGAAAATGTGGTGATTTTTTTTTCTTTGTAATGAGATGGGAAGAAAGGTATCCATTAGTCCCTAGGAGGCCCTAACTATTTTTAGAAAACCAAAGGAAAAAGGTAGGAGAAGGAGAAGTGTGATAAATTCATGTTGAAGTGGGATCCAAATCTCTTGGAAAGTCAAAAGTAATTTTCTAGAATTATGGTAAATATGAACAATTTTGCAAGAATTGCAAGGAAGAAAAGAAGAAGTTTCAAATAGGTTATCCATATGAGAAGGAAGATGGTTATGTGTTAATTTCATATTTGACCACTCATGTAGGTAATCATACACAATTAATTGTATTGGTGCATTATGTGTGTGTGTGTGTGTGAATATTGTACCTGCAATGCTGCAAAACAACACTTTAATATGTCATTATATCAATGGTTAGAAGCATCAATTTCAATTGCAAAGCATAATGAAACCAAAGAAACTGACACATTTCTTCCTATTTAGAAAGAGTATGATCTAAATTATGAATTTTTTCTCAGATTATACATTAGACCAGTGACACATTCAATCCTAAAATGGAAGATTCAAAGTTAAAATGAAGCTATTTAGTATGCAATTAAAGCTAAAAAAGCATGATGTATTCACTTGAACTCAATTGAATGTTCTCTAATTAGTTATGAAATCAAATTGACAACATAAGATTGAAATAATATTTCTAAAAATTAGGACCCTTTGAGCTCAAAAATTAGTCCTTTTATGGAGGAGAATGAGAAATGGAGGGTTGAGATCAATCCATGAGGAGAGGTGAGGATTGAAACTTAGTTGATCCATGTGAGTAATGAATGTGAGTGAACTCTCATTGGTCCATGTATTGACTTTTCATGTGCAAGTGATGAGTTGTAATTAAGAGTATTTATTAATTGCCTTTTAATTAATTACTTTAGCCAAGGAATTTAATGGGATTGATTTGATTAAATATGCCAAGGTAATTAATGTGAGGTAGTGATAAAATCACTTTTATTTGAGGGATTATCTTGATTTTGATGAATTATGCCAATAATCTGATAGTTTGATTGACATAATTGGGGGTATGATCACATTTAGGGAAAATAGGGTCCCTAGTTAGAGTAGACCAATTTAGGGTGATTACATTTGACCCTATTTGAATTGATGTGAAAGAAACACATTGATTCAAAGAATGTTTGATGTTTACTTCAGAAAGTTTTGAGAATTCTGAACTTGATTGAACAAAATTTAGCTAATCATACCAGTCTCGAACTTGAAATAACTAAGACTGATAGTATTGACTTCAAATTTGATTGAAAAAAGGTCGATTGAATATTGATCTAGAGATATCAATTCTGAACTTGATTGAATAAGAATTGATAATACTGACTCTGAACTTGATCAAATGAAGGTCAGTAAGAATCTTACTAAGAAATTGAGATATCAATTCTGAACTTGATTGAACTAGAATTGATAATACTGACTCCAAACTTGATCAAACAAAGGTCAGTAAGAAGCTTCTGAGAGCTTGATAAAGATGTGAATGATTGTAGGTATAGATATCTAGCCTATTTTGTGTTGGAGCCTTTTATCCAACAGTCCCAACTTGATTGAAGGAAACTGCCATGCCCCTAGTATTTTGATGATGAAGTCAGTTTTGCTTTTGAGCAAGAAATTGATCGATTTTAGGTGTGATAATTCCCCTTTGGGAATGAAATCAAAGTTAACAGAAATGAAATCCATCTTTAAAATATGAATATTCATGCTAGATCGATGGAAAACTCGATTGGATCAATACGAATCAATTAAAATATGTGTTGGAGTGAAAACGTGTTAACCAAAAACATAATTTTACCAAGTTGACTACTTTGAAACGTATATGTGAGAAAGATAAAAATGATGTCTGACCAATATTTTAGATATGTGATGTGCATCTTGTTGACAAACAACCTTGAAAACCATTGCGTAAAGCTTGCAAATCATTTTCTTTATGTATAGATCACTTTTGTATTTGTTGGTGATCATCACAAAATAAGTACTGCATTGTGATTGATGTTATTTGTGCATTGTATTTCATTCCTGATAGAATGGAGAAGGAACAAAATAGAGTAAAATTAGTCCACTTAGGGTTTTAGAGCTTCTATTTAGCCCTGAAAGGTCAATATAAACCTCAAAAATGACTTTTACCCACTCATTTTCACTTTTACCCTTTGTAATTTTCTGAGCTCTAGAGAGAAGGTGGTGGTCCCCATTGAGAGGCATCGATTTGAGCTTGTGCATCATCACAATCGGCCAAAAAATTACACACCCCTGATGAGTACATGGAGACCTTTATTTTTACGCTTTCTAATTAAATTTTAGAGTTGTTTTGCAGTAGATATCGCCAATAATGTTTTGGATCACACCTGGAATTCTAGCTAGCATCTAGTGAATCCCATGTCGCATCTGGGAAATGAATTTTTTTTGGATAGTATCCCACTAAAATAGGATCACATCCTATAAACCATTAGTCAGTCACATTTGGTAAATCTTAACCAATGCGTAAACAAAGTGGCATCCTTTGAAAATAGGATCGCATTTGGTTTTCCCCATCACATCTTGTAAAAATAGTAGCACACCCAAGATGTGAGCTCACATTTAGGAAAAATAGGATCATTTCCAGTAAATGGTATTTTAAAATTTCACGTTTGACTATATTTCCTTTGTTTTCTAAAAAAGACTAGCTGTTAGACCTTGTGAATCTTTTGTTTAACTAAAATACAGATGCAATTCCTTGATTGTTGCCTAATAGACTGATTTTCCTATGGTTTCTTTACAAGTACCCTGGCCTATTCACATTATTTCATTATGTATCTTCTTGATTGACGCAGAGTGAAAATTTCTTGACCGTTTAGGTTTAGATGCCTTGATCGATTTACCCGACCTTAGGGTAAATTAAGAGTTGTTGACTACTCTTGCTGAGACATGGCACTTAGAGCACAACACCTTCCACCTTCCATTAGGTGAGATGAAAATGACTCCTAAGGATGTGTTCCCTATTATGCACATTCTTGTGATGGCTTGTGAGGCTCACATCGAGTCACGATCAGCAGCGACTATCTTAAATGCACAGAGGTTCTTTGTTGATCCTTCCATTGCACATTGTTATTGTTACCAATTTAGTTTGTATACTAAATTGCTAAAGTTGAGACTACTTCTACATTGAATTATAGATTGAATAATTGTTGTTTTAAATTAAAGAATTCATTGAATGTAGAAAATAAAGTACACAATTTAGAAAAAATTGATAATCTGTTCTCTATTATTCAAATCTGAAATATAAGTACAAAAAAAATGCATTTTTATCACATATTATTCAAATGTTGTTTTACAAAGGTACAATGATGATGTTCAGAGTTTAATTATACGCAATATATACAATGCATTTAGATCCATACAAGCCATGGAAACTCCTAATACTCTATCTAAATAAACACATTGTAAATATCAAAGAAGTAAAGGGATAGAGGGAAAGCCTCCATTTCCTGTAAGGGGGAGCAATCTTTGACTTTGTGTTGAAGATTTGGGCCACATCTCTAGCTTTGACAAACCTGCAAGATACAATGGAAAAGAGAGTCAGTTCAGAAGACCTGAGCAATGGAAACTTTCCTAGTATCTCTACTTTAATCTATAAACAGAAAAGTGCTTATGCAGATAAAGCATTAAAAGAGGCAAAGGAGAAGGAATAAAATATAGAGAAAATCAGTTTTTATACTAATATTGTTTGCTTCATGTATAGATACAGGTATGAAGACCAAGTAGGTTTCTGAAGGGACACACATACATTACTAGTGTGAAACTTTCCAAATAAAGTTATGAAGAGGCAAAGATCGAAGACTAGAGGAGACTATTGAGGGGGCGTGCATGAGTTTTAGGCATGGGACCTTCTGGTTGAGTCATGGAGCTGCTTAGAGAATAGGTTATGGTAAGGGACATGATTTTTAAGTATGAAACCTTCTAACTAACATCATGTTGCGGAAATTTAAATGTACATCATTGTAATCTACTATGAATTCAAAATCAGACTAATGCATTAAGGAAACATTATTTCAACCAGCCATGGGGGCAGCAATAGAGATCAATAATTTTCAAGGTATGTTTAGTAACAAACACATCATAAAAGAAATTTTTAGTTGCTATCATTTGACATATGAGACAAAGAAAAATATGCATATAGGAACAAGATTCAATCAATGAGAAAATACTGAGGATTGGAAAGCATACATCATATATGTATTAGTTTTAGAACAATATTGTATCAGTGGTGGTTACTTAACATTCATATATAAAAAAAACAATAGCTTCAGTTTGAAAAAATCAGCATTTAATGCTTAGGATGGAATTAGGAGAATCAAATATGAAACAACAATCAGATCATCATGTGCTATCTAACTTGTTTTTTTCTTTGTACAAATTTATGAATCACAGAACAACATGTTATTCAAAAGCCTAGAATGCATTTTCATGAGAGAGCTACAGTATGTACAAAATATCATGAAGGGACAACACAAGGATCAACAAGAGGGTACAGTTGTAAAGCAGTGATAGAATAAAGAAATGTAATCATGATACAACAAATGCAAATAAATGTGATGTTATCTTGTAGGGGCATGTGTAAGGACTGCTACTACAGTTTCAAAATATAGAATAGTCTTATGCAAGTGCAAGTCTTTATGGACAACAACAAATGAATATAGTTTTCAGAATTCATACAAGCATGACACTAATGACAACATTCAGTGGCATGAAAACATTGTAAAGATAGCTATATTACTCTCTAGTAAAATTCTTTTTTAGAGAAGTAGCGTAAATTATAAATCTATTTCATTTTGGACTTGGGATAGTCAAATATTTTCTAAGAAAGAAATTAACAAGGAAATAATAGAAGTATTTCACAAATAGGTGTGACTACTAAAATACAACAAATAGAGAAATCATCCAAGGTAGCCACATAAAAGAGAGATGCAAAGTTTAAGAATAGAGATGTCACATTAAGGAAAAAGACTAGTGTGCAACTACAGAATTCACGATCACATGTCTTTTAAATTTCTATGCTTTCAAACCTTAGTGAATTTTAAAGCATTCAAAAGTGGGAAAAGATGTATGATGCTCCAAGCTATCATCTAGTGTTAAAAAATGAACCAAATTAAAGGAGATGTAACAATAATGGTTTCCCAATTAAAAGAGTGATTTTTTGTATCTTGAGAAATTCTTATAAGAGTCCTCAACTGGTCATGTGAAAGTAGTTATTTATGGCAGCTCTGTTAAGGTAAAAGATCAAATTTCAGTCATTTATGATAGCAGCCTCATTGTGGTGGCAGAAGGATCAGTGATTTTTTTAGTGGCTAATATTCGCCAATTGGCTAATTTTTGAAATTTGAGAATCCAAATTTGGCTAATAATTCAAGGTTTAAGGCGACCTAAATCGCCAATTTTTTACAAAATTTTATTTTAAAAATATTTAAATCGCCAAATAATTTATTTTATTAAAAATTTGAACTCAAAGATTTGCCAAATATTTGATAGATGGTTAGATTCAATTCACCTAAATTTTATCAGTTATTATAGAAATATAAATTAATTCACCAATAATATCTCATAACTATTTTTTATAGCTAGGGTTGTGTCAATAATATTAGTTGTCATTATTGATTTAAAATATAATCTAGTGATCTTCATTATATTCCATGAGGCAAAAATGTTACTATCTTATTTGTAACGCTTATCGGGGCTAATATTTCCT
>MU225376.1:1887876-1899537 GCA_018584345.1 Thuja plicata
ATCTCTTTGAAGATAAATGAATATTTAATTCATTTATTTAATAATTGTTTTCAACATGTGAGATAATTGAATTCTTTTTAATTAAGAATTGCTTTATTTGATGAAATTAAATTAATTTAATTGAAATGAATTTAATTGGAAGAATATAATTAGTAAGTTTAAATATTTGATTTAAACTATAGGAAATTGAGTTTAATTGATTAAATAATGGTAAATAATCATTTAAAGGTTAATTAATTAAATAAAATTAATTATTTAATTAATTTTGAGAATTGGATTAGATGATTTGAGAAATGAATTTAGAGGAAAATAGATGATTAATTAATGATTAAAAAAACCATTTAATTAATAGATGAAAATTAGTGTTTTTAATGTAACGTCGCAAGCCTATCCATTTTAGGGTGTCTACAGAAACCTTATAACATTATGAATTTAAAATCAAAATAAAGCATTAAGGAAACATTATTTCAACCAGCCATGGGGGAAACAATAGAGATCAACATTTTTCAAGGCATGTTTAATAACAAATACATCATAAAAGACATTTACAGTTGTTATCATTTGACATATGAGACAGAGAAAAAGATGCATATAGGAACAAGGTTCAATCAATAAGAAAAGAGTGAGGATTGGAAAGCATACATCATGTGTGCGTCAGTTTCAGAACAATGTTGTGTCAGTGATGGTTACTCAACATTCATATATCAGCAAAACAACATCTTGAGTTTGAAAAAATCAACATTTAATGCTCAGGATGGAATCATGAGAAGCAACTATGAAAAAATAATCAGATCATCATATGGTATCTAACTTGTTTGTTTCTTTGTACAAATTTATGAATCAGAACAACATGTTATTCAAAATCCTAGAATGCATTTTCATGAGAGAGCTACAATATGCACAAACTATCATGAAGGGACAACACAAGGATCAACAAGAGGGTACAGTTGTAAAGAAATGAAAGAATAAAGAAATGTAATGATGATACAACAAAAGAAAATAAATGTGATGTTATCTTGTAGGGGCATGTGTAAGGACTACTACTATAGTTTCCAAATATAGAATAATCTTCTGTAGGTGCAAGGCTTTATGGATAGCAAAAAGTGAATATAATTTTCAGAATTCATACAAGCATGACACTAATGACAACATTCATTGGCATGATGACATTGTAAAGATAGCTATAGTACTCTCACGTAAAGTTCCTTTTTAGAGAAATAACATAAATTCTAAATCCTTTTCATCTTGGACTTGGGATAGTCAAAGCTTTTCTAAGAAATAAATCTGCAAGGAAATAATGGAAGTATTTCACAAATATTTGTGACTGCTACAATACAGCAAATAGAGAAATCATCCAAGGCAGCGACATAAAAGAGAGATGTAAAGTTTAAGAATAGAGATGTCACATTAAAGAAAAAGAAGAGTGTACAGCTATAGAATTCATGATCACACATCTTTTAAATTGTTGTTCTTTCAATCCTTAGTGAATTTTAAAGCATTCAAAAGTGGGAAAAGACGTATGATGCTCCAAGCTAACATCCAATCTTAAAATCTAAACCAGATTAAAGGAGACATAACAATAATATTTTTCCAATTAAAAGAGTAATGTTTTGTATCTTGAGAAATGCTTATAAGAGTCCTCAACTGGTCATGTGCAAGTAGTTATTTATGGCAGCTCTATTCAGGTAAAAGATCAAATTTCAGTCATTTATGATAGCAGCCTCATTGTGGTGGCAGCAGGATAGTCAACTTTTTACATCTTTTAGAGGAGATTATGTTTGAATTTTTTCAAGCCATGTACGAAGCTAAAATTAGTGGATCTATAATGAAGAAATTCAAGCAGGATTTTGAATTCGCAACTAGTGGTATTGGTGATGAACCTCTATGAATGGGCTTCTACTCCAATTTTGAAAGAAATTTTCATTATCAAGCAGGCATTTTAATAAAGAAAACTTTCTTTACAAATTGAAATGATATTTGCATACATTGAAACCCACTCAGAAAGGTGAATTTGAGGTCATCAACAGTTCTAAAAATGAATCTGGCATTTTTTAGGTGTAGTGTTCAAATTCAAAGACAACTCCACTCCTAGATACCAGAATCAACAGGAGAGAAGTGAGCTATATTTAGTTGGCATTGGTGCCTGATTTGAGAATAATTTTCTGTTTGAATAAGGATTATACACTTCATTATTTTCTAACAACAACAAATTAGTGATTGTCATTAGCAGTTTTTTAGCACAACAGATTCATCATGAATAACACACGGAAAAAAAAAGTTAGATGGATGTCAAGAGAAAAGAAAAAAATAGCAAAGAAGTTTCTTTCTCTTTATTTTAAAAGTAAGGGAAATAACACTTACTTACAGTAAAGATAGCAGCAGCAACATTTTATTTTTCAAACCTTCTTGAAAGAAGTGGCTGGAAGAGGAACAAATTTCTAGCACACAAAGAAGAGATGCCATAGTTTTGTGGTAAAGTGTAGAGAAGAGAGAAAAAATGGTGGCTAAGAGAAGTAGATCAAGCTCACCAAACAAGAATTCAAACTTCAAGTGGCTGCATTTAGCATTGATCAAACAACATTTTTTCCAAACGAGCTCAAACCCTTGGCGGCGGCAGCAGAACAACAAACCAAAATGCAAGGGCAAAAATGAGAAAAGTAAAATTCTTTTTAGGGTTTTAACCCTTTGTATTGAGCTAGGGCATCAATGTCTTTTGCCTTATTTAAAACTCGTAGCTTCATGTTTAATGTTATTCATGGTTTTAAAACCCAAGGTAAGTAATATTAACTTTTAATTCACTAAAAGATAATATTTATTTAAATTTAGAGTTATAGTTTAATGAATATTATCTAATAATAATATTCATTAAAATATAATTTTAAATTTAAATAAATATTATTTTTTGGTACAATTAAAAGTTAGAATTAAAATTTATATTCTAATCATAATAACATTCATAAAATCTAAATTGGTAATTTAATGAATATTAGTCAATGTTAATATTTGTTAAGTTACAAATTTTAGATTTTATGAATATTATTTTGATTAAATGTATATTTTAATTCTTTTAATTATTTTAGGATGAACTTAATTATTTATTTTCAATAATTATATTTTAATATAATTAGCTTTTAACGAATAGTTCTACTATTCAGTTAAAATTAAAAATACTAAAATATAATTATTAATGATAAATAATTAAGTTTTGAGTGTTTACTTATATATTATTAGTCAATTAAACTTTGATATATTTAATTTTTAACAAAGTGTAGACTATTCATTTTCTTTAATTAAATATATTAGAGGAATATTGATTAATAATTAATAAGTAAATAAAATTCTTAATTAGAAGTCTTAGGGTAGTTTTCTTTGAAGCAATCTTATTTTGGAGGATCCTTATTTATTTGTTTATTTATTAAATATTGTTTAATAATATTTTGATGTACCTAGTCTTAAACAAATAAATAACTTGTTTGTTTAAAATTAAATATAATGTAATATTACAAAGCAATAGTTAGTAAATAAATAAATAAGGGGATAACTAATTATTTATTTATTAAATATTGCTTTAATCTCTCTAATATATCAAATTTTAAACAAATAAGTTATTATTCATTTTCTTTAATTAAATATATTAGAGGAATATTAAGTAATTATTAATAAATAAATAGTTAGTTAGTCTAAGGGGAGTTTTCATTTTTTGCACATGTATTATGGGTAATATTAACTATTGTCACAATTATAAGACAATAAGTTTTTAAATAATTCTAAGTGCAAAGTAGAGGGTTGTTTTCTAGGAGTTGGGTTTGGATTTGGTTGCACCTTTCTAGCATTGACCATCAGTTGACTGCCCTTATCATGCTCATTTCTAGGAGAGATTTTTTGTTGATGCTGAGTTTTGTTGTTGTTAAGGCCTATTCACAACACTTTGAGGCTTATTTGGGGTTGTTTTGTACCTACTTACCAGTTAGCATCAGTTGGAGAGACTTTTGCAACAGTTTGGTATCAATTTCCAACAGTTATATCTTTGATTTTGTGAGAGTTATCTTCATATCCCACCCCCATAGATTTTGCATGTTTCATGAAGATTTGGAGCATTTTTGGGGGGATTTTGAGTGGCACTTTAGTTGGGCATGGTTTGGTGGAGTGAGAGGAGCACTTAGACTTCAATTTATGATAGTTTTGCTCCTGATTTTATGGGGTTTCTTCATGCATTCGACCCTTTCAGATATGTAGCCTATATTATTGTATTTTCACCTCATTTGGAGGACCTTCTTTTTGGCTCACATGTTTTGCACATTACAGACTTGTGAGTAGATTGTAAGGGCATTTTGTAGAAGAGCCTTGACAACATTAATTATATTGATACAACAGTTCCTTCTCATTGGTTTGAAGTACAATATTGTTGATTTTCTTTCTTTTATGTTGTGTTAGCCTTCATTTAAACTATATCCATTGACGCATATTAAAATCTTGATACTTGTTATTACAGGTCTTTGCTTGTGAGTCCTAGTTCTTTGCTAAAAATTGGTAAAACCTAGTTTCCCTTTCAAAGCTAAAGATTTCAAATCCTTGCATAGAATCATTGTTGTAGTTACATGTTTGTCTGAGAATTGAGAGCCATCAATATTTTTGTGGTCCATCTTGATTCATTCAAAGTTACATACAAATTGTTTGGTGTATCACCTTATTTAGTTTTTTAGGTATTCATATTATCCTTCTACCTCTTTCCCACATACACATTTAGTTTTAGGTGAGCACTATCTAGGAACCAACCTATCTTCTAGATATTCTTCTCTCATTTTATGACAACCCACCAACCAAGAGAGTTTCCATGTTTCAACAAGATAGCTAGATTTCATTTTCAAAGCTTAAGGTGCAATCTTGATTGACAATAGTTATCTAACTTGGGATTATATGTTAGCTCACTATGAGTGTGTATTTCTGGTCAATTTTATAGGAGGTATCCTGATACCTGATTGCATACAACATGGTTTCATGTGCATTTGGGTTGGTATGTTAGAGAATATAGTCATCTCTAGCTACAGATTTGGATGGGGTTACTACATTCTAGCCCATATGTATAAAGAGCTCCATGATATTGTTTATGAGTATTCTCAGAGTATGAATTTTTGGATTTTGATACTTCAGATCTGGGCCTAGGACCACATCCCAGTGACACAACCAAGTGTTGATAAACAACAGACTCCTAAGGATCCCTATGTATGCACGTATTCAGGTTATATCCAGCAGCCCCACCTGGGTAAGCTAGAATATTGACATAGAGTTCTAGATGATGTTACAGAGGTTGACCATACCTTGACTGTGAGGAGTGGGGGTCAGATCAGTGATAGATTTAATATTTCTTCTAGAGCATATATTTGATTGGGAGTACCAGATACATCATTGAGAGATTCATTGTTACCCAAGTACTGTGGGAGTATGGTAGAGTGCAGGGTGTTCCTTGAGATCTTATAGTGTATGCCCAGATTTGGGATGAGGAGCCATAGTGGGGTTCTTGCTTAGCATATGAGATTGCACAAAGGGAGATCACATAGATGGTTGTAGTTGGTTGGGACCATCAGCCAGATGTGGAGGATGGAGGGATTACTAATGATTATTGCGATTATGTTGCACATTATCCATTCCCATGATTAACTGCTCTGAATGAGATTAAACCATGTATTGAGGATGTACTATATTATGATCTTTACAATGATGGTCTTGTTAGAGTCATAGGAAGAGGATACAGGGGTGCCATAGATGGGAGAGGTGGCAGAGATGGTAGGAGTGAGAGAGGTGGTAGGGGCCCTCCTGCAGATAGAGGTTAGAGACATGACCGAGATGATAAGGGAGATGACGAAGATGATAGGGGTGGTGGAGGAGAGGAGGGAAGGCACACCTATGTTAGGTTCATACCTCCACATAGAGATCTAGGTCTACTACTAATGAGGAAGCAACTACAGAGACCCACAAGATAGAGAAAAGCATGTGAGAGTAGCAGTGAAGGCAGACCTCCTAGACATGATACTCCTAGAGATAGGGGCAGAGACATAGATCCTTTGTCATAGTGTGAGAGAGAGTGAGAGAAGCTAAGGGATTGTATCACTAATCTAGAGATACTCCTAGCAGATTGAGATAGGCAATTGGATAAGATAAGATCTGAGATAGACATTCAGGCTCACACTATTGTACATTAGGGACAAAGGGAAACCTATTATTTTTCTCTATATTGTGCAGTTGTTCCTTAGCCTCATTGTTCACCTTTGTATTCAGTCATAGCACAATAGTAAGAGGGATTTATGCCACCACCACCTCCTCCACAAGAAGATGCACCACATCCTCCCACTCATGATTAGGCTGAGGGTGGGAGTTAGTCTTGATATCATTGATCCTTGATGGTTTTGTATATTGATCCTTCTATGATCATTCATTGTACCCTAGATATTTGATACATTTGTATATTTTGATCCTGATATCCTGTTACTATTTAGACCTTCACATTTTTTATCTGATATCCAATGATATATATGAGATGGCATCTTCTGACTCTGATATATGTTCATTTTTTTCCTTTTGATAGAATTTGTATGTGATAGATGATTATATTGATTCATACTTGATGATGTACTTGGTCTTTGTGATGATTTAGATTATATTCATGTGATGACATCATTTATGCTCTTTGATTTTCACTGATATATAGATGTGTTTAATGATTCTATGTGAATATGCAGATGTATGATTTTGAAATTTTCTTTATGCAAATATATGTATGGATGCACATAGGATGTATAAATACAACACTTGAATAATTTATGTTTTTTTTTTTTTTTTCTCTTTTCTAATTATGAATGCAAAAATGATTATGATATGAATTTGCAATGACAAGAATATATCAGTAAATAGATTAGGTATTAAAATTGGATTCGAAATAAACAAGAAATAATTTTGAGCTCAAGTACTTATGCTTCAAAATGAATTATGCAAACTTAAATGCAACTATATGAAAACCTCTAGGACTGTCACTGATTTTTTACACTAGCATTTTAACATCATAGAGCATTTGTGTAACGAACATCATCGGTCAACAAAACTATCACTGATACCATGGAAACATCACAAAAGTATGATTACTACCTTAATTCAATTCAATATAAAAAATAAACCTAAGCATCAAGGCATAGAGGCCAGGATGACTTGTCAGTTATCTTCTTTTGATTTAAGAATAATCTTCTTTTCATGTGCAATATAAGATATGTAACCCGTAATGACCCTTAATGTTCATATCCTTGCGTACATAATGTGTCATACACCTTACTTAGAATTTGATTAGAAATACATAAGAAAATTGATTCAACATCATAGGTATCTTACACATAAAAAGGATTAAGATATATGCAGCTATCCACTCATGTTGGAAGCTCTTATCATAAACATCCCATTTAGGTGATATTTTTAGGATCATTAAAGAAATCACCACAAGAAGAAAACCAAGAAAATGTTATGCCCCATGTCCTTGCGAATATTTGTCATTTAATAGATGTTGTGGAGTAACTCGGAAGACATAACAAGTAACAATTGATAATTAGACAAATAAAATTCATAACCACTTATATGCCCCTAGTTTGAAACATCATTGGAACATTAAAAGAGTCATGATCAAATCAAGATCAGTCTATAATTGTTTTTGTGGTGTTTAGGAACACCTTTGCTTCATCATTCAATCATAGTATAAAATCATCAATTAAAGCTTGGATTTTAGAAATGTATATCTATGTCTGAGTCAGTGAGATAAACAATATTAGTAATTGAAATCCAATGGAGTGTTGAGAAACACTATTTGATTAAAGTGTTGAGAAACACTAGTATGATGTATGTTAAAGATAGGTGGTGTTTAAGAAACACCTTTGTTTGTGACCATGGTAATGTTTTTTTGTGAGAGTATTAAGAAATACTATTTGTATGTGAATGGAAAAATTTCCTAGACAAGGACTTAGGACAACGACGCAACCAACAACATCCGACTGGGAGAACTAAATCGATCGCTAAAACTAGTAAGACACATGCCCCCAGTGAAGCATGGCTATCCTAAGATGCAAATATAGACATATTTGAGGAAAGGAAAATATATTCTTGAAGGATTCAGGTCTAGTTGATCTCAAAAAAATGACCGTGAAGGATTTGTGCAGGCGGTGTATTAATAGATGGAGCATTGAGTACAAGTGATGCATGTTTGTCAGGTTTTCACCACTAGGAAAATTTCTATTTTTGCTACCAAGATGCTTGTTTGCCAGGTTTTTGCCAAGGCACTTTTTCTTGTTTTTTAATTTTTTTTTATACATATCTTTTTTTTTTTTGGTATCAAGGTGCCCGTTTGCCATGTTTTCACCAAGGATACCTTTTTCAAATGTTTTTTTTTTATTTTTTTCTCTTTTTCACTATTTTTGGCTTTTTTTAGGGTCAATTTCGCTGCACAAGCCCTTTGGCTAGATGTCAATCATAAAACCATTTCAAGTGTAGATTATTGATAAGATCAGGAAGGACCTCTCCTTCAGGTGTAGCTAACTGATAAGCTCCCATCCCAAAAGTTATTATGATAACAAAAGGCCCCAACCAGTTGGGTTCTAACTTGCCTTTTTGTTCTCTGTTTGATTGATTCTTAGGATTCTCTCTGAGAATGAGATCTCCCACTTGAAGCTGTCTTGGATTTACCTTCTTTTTGTAACCTTTTGACATCCTTTTCTGATAGAATTTTAGGTGATCGAACACTTTTTGTTTGTGCTCATCCAACATCTCTAGTTCTTGTACCCTATCTATGCAGTATTGTTCATCTATGATAAGATCTTTGAGGGATACTCATAAAGAATGGATTTTTAATTCAATTGGTAATACTAATTCTGCACCATAGACAAAATAAAATGGCATGGCTCCTATTGGTGTTCTGATGCTTGTTCTATAAGCCCATAGTGCTAGAATCAATTGTGAATGCCAGTCTCTGCCAGATTTTCTCATATTTTTGTGTAGGATTTTTAGAATGTTCTTGTTTGAAGCTTCATCTTTTCCATTATCTTGAGGATAATAGATGGAAGAAGAGTGTTGAGTAATGTGAAACTGTGTACAAAGGTCATCAATATCTTGGTTCTTAAACTACCCTCCATTGTCTGTTATAATAGATGAGGCTATCTTGTACTCATAGATGATGTAGTTCAAGATGAACATAGCTACTTGTTTTCTAGTAGATTTGATTATCGGTGTTTCTTTGAGACACTTTGTGAAATACTCAGTGGTCATGATAATGTATTTATGTCCATTTGAAGAATTATATGATAAATGGTATGAGCTCCCTACCTGGAGCATGGATAAGATTTCCATGTGTTTTGCATTTTTGACATGTTTTTGCATATTGAAATGCATCTTTCTCCATTGTAGGCCATTAGTACCTGACCCTTAGAAGTTTCTTAGCTAATAAAAAATTGTTCAAGTGAGATCCACACACACCTTCATGGACCTCTTTTAATGTGCGATTAGAATCTTCTTGTTCTAAGAACCTAAGTAGAGTTCCATCAAGACCTTATCTATATAATTTAGTAGCAATGAGTACATAATGTGATGTTGTCCTAATTAAGGCTCATTTTTCATTCCTGGACAGACAATTGGGTAAGGTTTGATTCATAAGATAGGAATTTATATTGGTATACCTAGATTGGTTTTGGAAATTTAGGGAACAAATAACTTGGGAATCAGGTGCATCAAATGTAGGAAAGGATATTTATTCCACCAAGAAGTCATAGTAGAATTGATGTTCCTCCATTTGTATCATGGATCCTAGCATTTCCATTGTGTCTGCGACTCTATTTTATGTTCTTGGAATTTGTTGAAATGTGAAAAACACAAAGTAATTCTTCAAATCCTCTATCATCTTCTTATAGGGCATCAAATTCTCATCTTTTTTGGGTACTATCCATTTACTTGATTGATGATGAGTTGAGAGTCACCACATATATGTAACTCTTTGATTTTCCATTCAATGGCTAGCTTGAGACTGTTTACCAATGCTTCATATTTTGAGATGTTTTTGGTGCATGGAAACACAATTTTGTATGCCTTAGGTGTCTTGTAACCTTGAGGAGTGATAAACAATACCCCTGCTCTAGATCCTTGTTGTGTGAAAGAAATGTCAAAGTACATTTTCCATGTATGTTTAGTTAAGTGCGTTATTGTCTTATCTAGAAACTCTATTATTATTGGTGTTGCATCTTAGAATGGTGAATCAACTAGTTGATTGGCTAGCACTTGTCCTTTAATGGTCTTTCTTTCTACATAATCTATATAAAATTCATTTAGTATTAAGACCCATTTTGCTAGTCTTCCTATTAATGATGTCTTACTCAGGAGGTACTTGATAGGATGAATCTTTGCAATGAGTTTCATTGTATTTGAAAGCATGTAGTGTCTCAGCTTTTGGGTTGTAAAAAAAACTGCAAGACAAGCCTTTTCAATTACACCATATTTGAGTTCATAGGATACTAATGTCCTACTGATATAATAGATTTCTCTTTCCTTCTTGGTATCATCCTCTTGCACTAGAAATAATCAAAGTGATGTAGTTGTATCTGAAATATAGAGTAACAATGGATTTCCATGAGTAGGAACCATTAACATAGGGGGATTAGCTAGATAATATTTTAATTCCTTGAATTTGTTTTCACAATGTTCATCCCATTTGAAAGTCACCTCTTTATGTAACAATTTTGTGAAAGGTTGCACTCTATTCACTAGTTGACACATGAATCTTCTGATTGACTTGAGTGTTCCTTGGAGAGTCCTTATTTGACTTATGTTACGAGGGGGTGGAATTTCCATTATTGCTTTCAATTTTTCTGGGTCTACCTCAATTCCTTTGGCCGATGCAATGAATCCTAAGAGCTTTCCTGATTGGACCCCAAATGTGCATTTCTTTTGATTGATCCTTAGTTGAAATTGTTCCATTCTATCAAGTATCTTTCTCAAGTCTTCGATGTGATTTTTTTAAATATTTTACTTGGATACGGTATCATCCACATAATCCTTGATGTTCTTATGTATCATGCCATGGAATATTGTTGTAATAGCTTGTTGATATGTGGCCCTGATATTCTTTAGCCCAAATGACATTATGTTCTAGAAAAATGTTCCTCGTGCACATGTAAATGCTATATTTTCTAGGTATTCAAGGGGGATCTTTATTTGGTTGTAGTCCAAAAATACATCCATGAGTGAATAGATTTCATATCCTGCTGTGAGGTCTATAATCATATCAATGTTTGACAGTGGGAAGTCATCTTTAGGAAACAAGACATGGACTCTTGTACCCAGACCTAAGGATAAAAATGTGATTGGAACTAAGTGGGTATTCAGAAATAAGCTGAATGAAGATGGTAAAGTTTCAAGAAACAAAGCAAGACTAGTATGCAAAGGATATGCTCAAGAAGAAGGAATAGACTATGGAAAGACTTTTGCTCTTGTTGCAAGATTGGAAGGAGTTAGAACCTTACTTGCATATGCTGCCTACAAAGGATTCAAAGTTTATCAGATGGATGTTAAATCTGCATTCCTTAATGGTATACTGGATGAAGAGGTTTATATTGAACAACTTGAAGGTTTTGTTGATCCACAAAA
>MU225376.1:1901777-1934375 GCA_018584345.1 Thuja plicata
GCTCACTTCAGAAGAGTGAAAATCAGTAACTAGTTGCATTGGTGGTTTTCCCAAATTGGGTTTCCATGTTATATCTGGTGTTACTTGTGTTTATGCTATTTGATTTATGCATGTCAATAAATGTGAATGTTTAATGAACAATGATAAGTTAATCTACCGAGTAACAACAGTATATATTAAAGACATCTAAGGGACTTGTGGATTTATTTTTTTGGTAACTGATTCACCCCTCCCCTCTCAGTTACTCCATCTATATTTCCAATAGTAAATGCTATATTTTCTAGGTATTCAAGGGAGATCTTTATTTGGTTGTAGTCCAAAAATACATCCATGAGTGAATAGATTTCATATCCTGCTGTGAGGTCTATAATCATATCAATGTTTGACAGTGGGAAGTCATCTTTAGGAAAATCTTTGTTTAAATACCTGCAGTCTGTGAAAATTTTGATAGACTTGTCTGCTTTATAAATTAGGACTACATTATAAATCCATCCTGCATAAGCAATGACCCTTCTGAATCCAACTTTTAAGAGTTTTTCTAGCTCTTCTTTTACCAACAATGCTACATGTGGATGCATCTTTCTTAATTTTTGCTTGACAAGTTTTATCCCAGGAGCTATAGATAAGTGGTGCATTATTAATTTAGGGTCTAATCCAGGCATATCAGAATAAGACCATGAAAATTTGATATTTTTCTCTTTAAGGAACTCAGTGAACTGTGCCTTTTCTTTCTTTGATAAAGATTGTGCAAGATGGACAAATTGAGGAATTTTAGTTGTTCCCAGATTGACTAGTTTTTTTGGTTCTATTAGTATTCAATATATTTCTTGAAAGTTCTTGGGGATAATATCATGAGTCTCATCCTTTGGTGCCTCTGAGAGGTTTTCACCATTAGATACATCTTTTATTTTTACTTTTTTAGAATTTGATACTGCCACAACATGGTTACCACCATCAGTTCTTTTTTTTCTGTATTCTCTTCAAATTTTCAATAAGAAAATTAATATCCTCCCTTGTCATATTCACACTCCTTGCACTAGTGGAAGAGGGATATGGCTCACAAGAATTTAGATAGCAGGAAAAAGTGTATTCATTGGGAAATTTCATTATAGATATGGGTTCTGACTTGGTCCAATTAATCAGTTCAGGGTTTACCAAGGATAGTGATTCAGAGGATTCTAAGGAAAACACCATGTTAGTTTCAAGACTATTAACTGATAAGACAAGTTTTGTTAAGATAGCTTATATAGTTTTTAGATCATTAAGAGTCAGATCATCATTAGTGTCATTGTTAGTTTTATGTAAACCTAACTCTAGAGACCTAACATTTGATCTTTCTCCTTCTTCTCTCTCCCTTGTTCTATCAAAGTTTTCTAATATCCTTTGGTACTTCTCTTTTCATATTAAGATGCATGTGTCTACATCAATTATACTAGGTATCACCACATCAACAAATTTAGTGACAATATTTGTATTATAGGTAGTGTTAGAACTTTCTCCCCTTTCTCGTAAAGGTGCAAATTTATTGATCACGTCTACCTCAATATCCATAGTAGTATGAGACATCTCATACCACTCATAATCATGTGAATCTAAGATATTTTCATCAAACCAATTTAGAAATTCAGCAATTTTTATCTAGTGTGCCCTATTTTCCATTTATGGATCAAAGTGCGGTATATCTAAGAAATGTAAAATTTTCACCAATTACCCCCAGTTAGGATGTTCACTTTGTTGGTGGCTCATAGAAGATAAATCTTCAAGAATGTTTGAGCTACTTTCTTCTTCTTCTATTCTTCTTCCTTCTTTTTTATCCAAATGTGCTTCTTCATGGTATTCCCCTTCTTACTAAACCTTTGGAGAATTATCCACTTCTTCTTTGTCTTCTAATTCTTGGACATTTGTTTGTGACAACAAGGGAATATGTTGTTCTGATTGTTCTCTTAGATAAGTAAGTACATATTGTTCTCCTTGGTATTCTAGGTTCTATGTACCTATATGTGTAACCATCCTAATTTGGTATGCTCTGACCATAGACCCTATTTACCCTAAGTGTGATCATACCCCTAATTATGTCAAGACAATTCTTCAATTTATTAGCATAATTCATTTAAATCAAATTTAATCTCCTAAGTGATTTAATCACTAAACTAAATTAATTTCCTTATCCAATTAAATAAAATCAATTCAATTCAATCAAAAACATGGCTAAAGTAATTAATAAAAAGGAATTAAATAAATCCTAATTACAACTCCATTTGCAAAAGGGAAAGTTAAATCCCTAGCCAATGAGAGTTAAATCACTTGGATCACCTCACATGGATCACCAAAGATTCAATCTCCACCTCTCTTCCACTTTCAATCCTAACCTCCCATTCACCAAATTCTTCTATAAATGGAATGAATTTTAAGCTCAATGGGCCCCTAATTTGAGAATTCAATTTGCAAACTTATGCTTCTCTTATTTTCATAGATCTTAATGCATTTTAGCTCTCATATTCTTAGAATTGTTATAATATTTCACTTTGGAGCAATTAAAATGAACATTTCTTGAGCATTTAGAGTAAATTCATTCAAATCTTCCATTCTAAGCTTGTATATGTCACTAATTAATGCATAATTTGAGGGCAATTATAGCATTCTTCACAATCTTCTTAGATAGGAAGCAATAGGTCAATTTTAGTGATTGATATGCTTACCAAATCTTACTTTTCACTAATATAATGACTTATTGAAGTGTTTTGTTTCAGAAAATAGGTACACAAAATAACACACATTTATGGCACCCACCGTGGGGCTGATCCTTGGATTTTACCTCACTTTCTCTTCATTTTTGGCTAATTTTTCTTCTCTATTTTTAGGTACAGAGTCACCTTTAGTCACCAAGGCTCACATGAAGGAAATGACATTGCAATTAGGAAATTTGATCACATCCCAGGTTTCAAAGCTCACATCCAGGAATTCCCATATTACATCTGGTAAAGGCTTGCATCCCGTATGTCTTGTGTCACCTTTTGTGCAAAGTATCACATCTGGGAAATGGTCTCGCATACAAGGTTTCTAGGATCATATTTGGGAAAGGCAATCACATTTGGTCATTTGAGTTTCAAATTAAAATGTCTAACCACTAATCTTGTGATCTTGTTTGCTTCTGTCCTTTCAATGACCTAATCTTTTATTGCAGATTGCTGTGAGAGCCTTTTTCTCAAAGAGGTCGAGAGAAATTACTAACTTGTGGTTTGCAGGTGGTTTAATGGCTTAAATTAATTTTATTTTTTCAAAGCATTGAAAATAAGAACATTTTCTAATAATTTACTAAATCAATCAGAGGATTTTGCTCTTTTCCTTCAAGGAAAATCAGAAACTCAAAAGTTGATTTAGGATTTGAGAAGAATTTGTGGGATAATTGAACAAGGAAAACCTACATTGTTTAATTTATTTTGGGAATTAATTGAATAACACAAAGCATTTAAATCTTGTGGCTAATTGAACAAGTTTCATCGTATAGTTCCTTTGGAAATTAATTGAACAACACAAAGCACTAAGTATTGTGGGAGAAAGAACAACTCATTGTCTAATTTTGAATAGAAATTGAACAAGAAATCACCTATCTTTGGGGAAATTGAACAATACAATATTTTCTTTTCAAGTACTTTGTGATTTCATAAGATAGGAATTTAAAATCAAACTTAAGCTTATTACTTGGTCTCACTAGAGAATTTTATCTTCCTTCCAAGTGGAGGAATCAAAGACTCGTCATGGGAGATTGAGTTTTGAGTGAAGTTGTTTGAGGGAAAGAATTGCTTGAAGTGTTTGTGGGAGAAAATGGCATGGAATAGGAGAGTATGCTCTTCTTCTTTTGGAGAATCAAAAATCTAGAACTCCCAAGCTTGCCAATCCTTTGTTATGCTTTCAAAACATTAGAGGGCCTTCTAGTTGAGGGAAAAATCTCCCTGGATGACCCAAGTGAGGATAGGTTTATGCTAACCCTTCCAACTCACTATAACCAATACACTTCCTTGTAGGCTAAAACCTTGTAAGATGTGGTCGATTTTGTTCTTGGAATTACGACATCATTCCTTGAACATGCTTGAGTGTGTGTAGAGTGGAGCCGCTTGAATTGTTCTTGTGAGACTACACATATTTGAGTACTCATAGGGCTATATGCCTCAATTTTTCCTTGTGCAATTCTATGGAGGACGATTACAAATGGATGCCCAAATATACAAAACACTTGTAGTCAAAGCAAACATGATTCATCTTTGAAAGGGTGATAATATTTGTGCAAGGCAAATAGTAATTGCCCAAAGATATTCATAATGGAGCCATTGTGTGCTTTGTGATGGTCATATTCTGATTAGCATTTGAGTGTGTACTTGAGTCTACAAGCAAATATTTTCATTCTATGCTTAGAAACTAGGGAATAGGTAAAGTGTTTTTGTCATCCCTTAACAAAGAAAGATTGCTTGATGTGCTTTAAAATCACTAAAAAGATAACTCCAAGAACAAGCAATAATATTCATTCCCTCACATACAAGTTGTTTTCCACTCACTGGAAAGTCTAAGAAAAGCCTTACTGTCAGACAAAATTTTATGCACTTCAAGACAAAACAAGAAAAAACATGAAAAAACATCAGAGGCTCATTTCTATTCTGTCTTAGGTCGCTTCTAGTTGCATCAGCTCGCATACAGGGAGAAAACTTACTTTTGGTCATTTCTGCCTCACATCTAGGGAGAAATCTCACATGTTGTATTTCAAAGATTGCATTTAGGAAATCAAAGTTTACATCTGGTTAAGCAAAACCTTGCATTCAATGTGTCGCATCTAGGACACTGGGCACTTTCAGATTTGTCTCTCGAAGAAATTCAGTATATTTGGGTACCCTTTTGTCTCTTTAGTCTGGTCCTATTGCTTTTTTTGGTCCACCTATTACTGTTTCAAAACTTTTTCAGAAGTCTACCTTGCATGTCCTTTTAGATTCTCACAATTAGTCTCAAAACTTGTGGTCTACTCACTTCTCAAAAAAACTTGATTCCTAGCTCACTATTAGGGCATTCTAACCCTTTGACACTGGAGTCATCCACTTACATCGAACACAAACAATCCTTTACTACTTGGACAATTTGAGACTCCACTTGACACTATTGGAAACCTTTTGACATAGTTGAGATTCAAATTCATGGTTAACACAAGACACAACAAGTATCTTGCTAATGAATCAGAAGTACCTCCTAGATTACTACAATTTCAACAAGGAGAAACATCTCGTAATCCCTTATTTGACATAGAATCACCCACAATGGAAGCTCCACGGAATAAATGGAGTAAAGATTTTGAAGAATACAACATTGAAAAAAACCAAAGACAAGAAGACAGTAGTAGTGAAGAATAAATACACATTACTCATCCTTTGTTTGACTCGAATAGTGATAGAGACATACCAGAGGAAGAATATAATAGACTCAGACAAAGTAGAAAATTCCAATGAACATTGGAAAAGATCATTGGTGAACACAAGGAAAAATAATTTCTACATCTAGCATCCCTTGGAGTCAAACTCCCTAAATATTATGATGTTGAAAGACTAAATGATGCAAGGATGAAGGAATATGGGGCCTAGGGCACACCCACAACCATCCACCTTGCGAAAATAATGTGGAATTAAAAAACAACACAGTGAGAGAGGGAAACACATATATCTTTTATTATTAATTGATCAAACTCAATACATGCCAGGTTGTAAGGTCTTCCTGGTTATGACCATATACATCACAGTGTATTACAAATGATCTTCTTACAACAGAGATCTCAGATCTTCAATATCTTAACATTTGCATTCTTTCTCTAAGACTTGCTAATAAATTAAGAACATACAAAAGAATATATACAAGATTCCAATAGACAAGTCAATACTCAAATACAAAGGTGAGACCTAGATTTAGGTCCACATAGATCCCAATGAGAGACCCCACATTAAATCAGCCATGGAAATTAAATGTAGAAGTCGGCCAAATCAGGAAAACACATCTCAAAAAAGCATCACCAAAAATCATCAAACCATAAGTAAAAGCATACCTAAGCAACAGAGAAAACCGTCAGTAAGGCATCACCAAAATTCATCAGGAAAAGCATTATAGAAACAAAAAACTCGTCGAGAAAAGAGGACACTGAGACCCATCGATAAAGCTAGAACCCGAGAGATAGGAAACAACTAGAAAACATAAGTAAACTTCTTTTTGGTTAAGCAAGATTTCCAAGGACCCAAGATGCTCCTGCATCACTAAAGGAAAAAGAGATACCAACCCCTATCTCTATTCTCAGCAAAAAATTGACCTTGATGTAAGACAAACTTGCAACACTCAAACAAGAAAAGGTCAAACCAACAAAAAAATACTCTTTGGACCACATTTGTCCATTTCCTTTTGACAATAGTATCAACATGATTCCATTTCCTCCCAACATGGCAAGGCCCAAATATGACAAGTATATGGGAGAGACTGATCCACATGACCATGTGAGAGAGTTTTGTGCTCTAAGCATAGAATACATGCACAAACCTATAGACCTAATGAGGCTATTTCCAGGAAGTTTAAGAAGAAATCCTATGGAGTGGTTCTCCAAACTCACACCAAAGGTGAAATCTTTTGAGGAGTTAATTCAACATTTTGTCCAATATTATTCCTACAATATACAACATGACGTAACCATGATGGACTTATGTAACACAAAACAAAGAACCGGTGAATCCTTTACAAACTTTTTACAAAGGTAGAGGACAATCTTTGCTAGGTATTCAAGATCTATTCCCGAATGGGAAAAGATGGAAATATTTATTAACAACTTGATACCTAAATTAAACTATGCTTTGCAAAAGCAAGATTCACCTAGCATTGATAGGATGATAAAAAAATGTCATTCGTATTGAAGAGGCCATGGTTAAGAAAGGAGAAATAACACTTCAAATTGATAGTAAATCTAACAACTACAACAACAAGCCTAAGTGGTGGAAACAAAACAAGAATGTTGTTAATGATGGAGTGGTAGATGCATCCAATTCTAATCCTAAACCATCTGTGTTCAATTTAATGAACAACTTACAAGAAAACAAAGAGGTCAAGGTAACAACCATAATACCTAAAGAAAACAATGAGAACAACAAGAGTAGACCATGGAATTCTAGACCTCAGAGAAAATTCACTCCTTTGGGAGAACCTCTTGAGATAGTTTTAAAGACGCTCTTGGACAACAAAGTTCTTACAATTCCTGATTTAAAACCATGGGAACCAGAAGTAAAACCGAGACGGTGGGATGATAATTCTTATTGTGTCTTTCACAAGAACAAGGGACATAAGACTAATAACTGTGTTAAGATTAAAAAGGTTATACAAGACCTTATTGAAGGAGGCAAAATCAAAGTGGAAGGACACACTACTAATGAAGAGAATATGAAATTTAACAAACTGTTTCCTAACTACGAGAAAGGGGAAGCTTATAAAGGAAAAGGAAGTGAACTGAGTTGCACCTACTCCAATAACGATAATGTGATCAACATGTTGGACATTAAATATGAATGAATCAATGTGATCACTATTAAAGGTGCTAAAGACACATCCATACAATAAAATGCAGTGAATCGAAGTCAAGCACAAGTCACAATCAAAGGAGCTAGCTACTCATAAAAACAAGAGATGTCCTCAAAAGTACCTGTTGTCGCTATTCCAAACTAGTAGCAACAAGACAAATAGTTACCATTCATTCAAAAAACTATAACTTGGTGGATCAATTGCAAAGAACCTTTTCTCAAATTTCTATATTTGAGTTACTCAAAATCTCTTCAGTGCATAGGGAAGTTCTTGAACAAGCCCTACATTCTGCAAATGTTCCAAAATACATTGATATAGACAAGTTCCAAGCAATGGTTAATCATATCCCAGCACCACATTATCTCTATTTTTCAAAAGAAGATGACAAGTCATTGACTCATCCACATAACTAACCCCTACACATTGAAGTCCTAATTCACAAATCACGTGTTAGATGTGTATTGATAGATGGAGGTGCAAGGTTGAACATATGTACTCTCAATCTAACAAATAGGTTGGGTATTTCAGAACAAACCATTGACTCAAGGAGTAAGATAACTATCAAAGCTTACGATGAAGAAGAAAGATAATCTAAAGGCCTCATTATTCTACCAATCAGAATAGGACCAGTAGAAATAAATATAATTTTTCAAATTCTAGATCTACCCTTGGCTTACAACATACTATTAGGGAGACCTCTGATTCATGAAATGCAAGTAGTACCATCTACTTACCACCAATGTATCAAATTCCCACATAATGGGGTGGAAGTAACAATTCTTGCAGATGCCAGTTATACTTGCAACAATGTTAAAGAATATAGTATGGTTCCTCATAATAAGGAAGTACCAAAAGAATCTGTACCTAAAACTACTAAATACATGGTGACAAGGAGCTTTGGAAAGACATTAAAACTTTAAGAAACCAGTATGGGAGAATACAAGCTAGACATGACCCCATCATTGATAGAACTTCCTGTGTCTCCAAGATCTTATGGGAAACCTTCCTCATCTTTCACACATACTACTTCTAAAGAACCAAACGTTCACAAAGAAATTGGTATAGTTAAAACCTCTACTTCTCCAGAGGATGAAAAATAAGAAAAAGTAGTCTTGGCTTGGCTCTATAAAGGAGAAAAAAAAGAAAATGAGGTAAAACATGTAGAGATATCCCCATAAAAGTATGGTAAAGGATATGACCTTCTCAAAAAAATGGGATATAAAGGGAAGGGACCTTTAGGAGATAAAGGAAAAGGACTTGTTGAACCTATACACATGAAATTCAGAAATACCAAAGACAAAATAGGATTAGGTTTCAATAATAAATCTGAAAACCCTACTTCAAGAGATGGTCCAATCTTTGATGAAGGAAGTGATGATGAAGAAGAAGAAGAAGAAACAACATTAGAACCATGGACCTATGAGATATTATTGCATATCAGTACAGAGTATCCCAAATATCAAGGAGAAAGATATGTACCTACTTTCGTAGCACAACAAGATACTCATGTTCCTTTCTTGACACAAGCTACTATTCAAGAAGTAGAGGAAAAAATAGAAGACTCTCCAGAAGTCCCATTGATAGATGAAACTCTTGAAGAAATACCCCAAAATTAATATTTACATCCTAACTGGGGCCAGTTGGTCACAATTTACATGTCCTAGATTTACCTCACTTTGATCTACAAGTGGCTAATAGGGTACATCAGGTAACTATTGCTGAGTTTCTAAACAGATCAGATGATGAAATAATAGACTCACATGACTATGAATGGGATCACTTGTATAATGCTAATATGGATATTGAGGTATATTTGATTCACAAATTTGCATCTCTATTGGAAAGAGGAGAGAGTTCTAACACTTCCCCTAACACTATTGTTGTTCCAAAATCAGATGAGATACCACTACCTAGGATTTTTGATGAAGAAACTAGTGTTTTACTAGGTCTAGAGGACATCCTAAGACTACAAGCAATAAGTTCCATCTTGCTAAGAGAGGAAGAAGAAAGCTCAACTAATGAGTTGCTAGAGTTAGGTCCGCATATTGCTAACAACGACCCTATTAATGATGATTTAACTCTTGATGATCTAAACGCTATAGAAGTTGACTTAATAGAACATGTCTTGTCAGTTAATAGTTTTGACACTAATGTAATGTTGTCCTTACCAAAATCCAAATCATTATCCTTGATAAATCCTGACCTTATTGATTGGATGAATTTAGATCCTACTCTTATCATGAACTTCCCTAATGACTACACTTTGTCCTGTTATCTAAATGCTTGTGAAACCTATCCTTCTTCCACCAATACAAGGAGCATGAACATGTTAGAGGAGGATATCAAGTTTCTTAGTCACAAATTGAAAAATAAAAAGAACAAAATAACTAATGGTGAAAACCACATTGTGGCAGTATCATATTCTAAAAAAGTAAAAATAAAAGATGTATCTGATGATGAAAACCTCCCAGAGGTGTCAAAAGATGAGATTCCTGATATCCTCCCTAAGCACTTTCAAGAAAGATCTTCAGTTTTTATAGAACCAACACAACCAATTAACTTGGGAACAACTGAAGTTCCTCAATTTGTTCACCTATCACAATCCTTATTAGAAGAGGAGAAGATACAGTTCACTGAGTTCCTAAAAGATAAAAAGATCAACTTTGCATGGTTTTACACTGATATGCCTGGACTCGATCCTGAATTAATAATGCATTATTTATTTATAGCTTATGGGATCAAACCCGTAAAATATAAATTAAGAAATATGCATCCTCATGTTGCATTACTGGTGAAAGCAGAGCTAGAAAAATTATTGAAAGTTGGATTCACAAGACTTGTCACTTATGCAGGATGGATTTCTAATGTGGTACCAGTATCTAAAATAGATAAATCTATCAGGATTTGCACATACTTTAGAGACTTAAAAAAAGTATTTCCTAAAGATGATTTTCTATTGTCAAACATTGATATGATTATAGATCTTATAGTAGGCTATCAGATGTACTCACTCATGGATGGTTTCTCAAGCTACAACCAGATTAAGATTTCTCCTGAAGACCAAGAAAAGACAACATTCACATGCGCATGGGGAAATTTTTGCTGGAACATTATGCCATTTGGATTAAAGATGCTGGTGCTACATACCAAAGAGATATGAAAACCATATTCCATGATATGATACATAAAAACATGGAGGACTAGGTGGATGATACCTTAGCTAAGTCAAAAACAAGGACTACTCATATTGAAGACTTGCGAAAGATATTAGATCGCATGGAGCAATTTCAACTCAAGATTAATCCAAAGAAATGTGCCTTTGGAGTCTAATCAGGGAAATTACTAGGGTATATTATATCAGCAAAAGGAATTGAGGTGGACCCTAAAAAATTTAAAGCTATCCTGGAAATGTCACCTCACTGCAATATTAGTCAAATGAGGACGCTACAAGGAAGACTCCAGTCAATCAGGAGATTTATGTCACAACTTGCAGACAGAGCACAACCTTTTACTAAACTACTACATAAGGGTGTTACCATCAAACTGGATGAACATTGTGAAAATAAATTCAAATAATGGAAGGATTACGTGGCTACTCCTCCCATTCTCATGGAACCCATTCATGGAAAGCCACTACTCCTATATATCTCAGCTATGGCTACATCACTAGGAGTATTGCTAGCTCAAGAAGATGAAAATAAAAAGGAAAGAGAAATCCACTATATCAGTAGGAAACTAGTGTCTTATGAACTCAATTACAATATAATTGAAAAATCTTTCTTAGCAGTCATCTTTGCATCACATAAATTGAGACATTATATGCTATCACATACAGTAAAACTTATTACAAAGATAGATCCGCTAAAATACCTCTTAAGAAAGATGACATAACGGGAAGGCTAGAAAAGTGGGTCCTAATTCTGAGAAAATTTGATATTGGGTATGTGGATAGAAGGGCTATTAAAGGACAAGTCCTCATAGATCAATTAGCTTATTCACCCTTGCAAGATGACGCACCTTTAAAAATTGAATTTCCTGATGAAATGATTACGCATTTAACTGAACATCCATGGAAGATGTACTTTGATGGTTCTTTCACACAACAAGGCTTTGGAGTAGGAGTTCTATTCATCACTCCTCAAGGCTACAAGATACCCAAAACATACAAATTGATGTTTCCATGCACAAATAACATTTTTGAATATGAAGCATTAGTGAATGGTCTTAAATTAGCTATGGAATGGAAGATCATAGCGTTACATGTGTATGGTGACTCCCAGCTTATTATTGACCAAGGAAATGGAGATTATCAGACTGAAAATGAGAAGTTGATTCCTTATAAACAACTGGTTGAAGACTTGAAAAAGTACTTTATTTTCATTCCATTCCAGCAAATCCCAAGGATAGAAAATAAAGCTGCACATGCTATGGCTACACTGGCATCCATGTTACAACTAGAACAACATCAATTCCTCTATGACTTCTTGGTGGAATAATTATCCTATCCATCTTTTGATACACCTGAGTACCAAGTAATTTGTGCTTTAAACGCCCAAGACCAATCCTAGTATGCCAAACTCATTACCTATCTTACTGACCAAAATCTACCTAATGGTCTATCAAGAAATGAAAAATGAGCCTTAATTACAACAACATTGCGTTATGTCCTCATTACTAATAATTTATATATATGAGGTCTTGACGGTACACTTCTTAGGTATTTAGAACAAGAAGAGTCAGATTGTGCATTAAAAGAAGTCCATGAAGGTGTATGTGGATCGCACTCAAATGGATTTTCATTAGCTAAAAATTTACTAAGAGTTGGTTATTGTTGGCCACGATGGAAAAAGATGTTGTTCTATTTTGAAAAACATGTCACAAATGCCAAACACATGGAAATCTCATCCATGCTCCTACTAGAGAACTCATACCATTTATAACACATTGGCCATTTCGGCAATGGGCCTTTGATTTGGTTGGACAAATATATCCTAATTCTTTAAGTGGACACAAATACATCATTATGACCATTAAGTATTTCACTAAGTGGATCAAATTCATGCTGCTGATCAAAGATAGTGGAAAATAGGTGGCTATGTTTGTCTTGAACTACATTATTTGTAGGTATGAGATACCCTCTTCTATTGTAATAGAAAAAGGGGGTCAATTGAAAAACCAAGACATTGAAGACCTTTGCACAGAGTTTCACATTACTCGACATTGTTCTTCAATCTATTATCCTCAAGGTAATGGACAAGCTGAGGCATCTAACAAGAACATTTTAAAAATATTACACAAAACTATGAGTAAGTCTGGTAGAGACTGGCATTTGCAACTAAATATGGTACTTTAGGCCTACAAAACAAGTATCTGAACACCAACTAAAGCCACGCCCTTTTCTCTAGTATATGACGTAGAAGCAGTGTTTCCTATTAAGGTATAAATTCCATCTTTGTGAATATCTCTCCAAGGTCTTGTTACTAATGAACAATACTGCATTGATAGGATGAATGCACTAGAATTACTTGATGAGTGCATATAACAAGGATTTGATTATCTGAAAGTGTACCAAAAATGCATGTCAAAAGGGTACAATAAAAAAGTCAAACCACAAAAATTTCAAGTGGGGGATCTGGTTCTCAAAGAGAATCCTAAAAACCATCCAAACAGAGAGCAAAAAGGAAGGTTTGAAGCCAACTGGCTGGGGTCTTATGTCATACTGCAACTTTTAGGACTGGAGCATATCAGTTAGCTACACCCGAGGGAGATGTTTTTCCTAATCCCTTAATACTCTACATTTGAAGTGGTTCTACACTTGATATTTAGATAGCAGAGCTAGTTGAGTGAAAATTCTTAGAAAATACCAAAAAAATTAGAAAATTGATCCCAAAGAAATCCAAAAATAGTGGAAAAAGTCCTAAAAAAGGGTATTCTTGGTGAAAAATTTGCAAACAGGTGCATCGATACTACAAAAAAAAGAAAGAACAAAAAAATTTGAAAAAGAGAAAAGTGCCTCAGCAAAAACTTGGCAACCAGGCGTCTTGGTAGGAAAAAAAATAAAAAATCTTTGTCAAGTGGTGAAAACTTGGCAAACATGCATCACTCAAACTTTGTGCTCTATCTATCAATGCATCGATGATACTAATTCTTCGTGATCGCACCTATGCTACTGGTTGACTCTAATTTCTTACAAATGTCCTATCCTTTCTTTCATTTGTCATCATTTGCATCTTAGGAATAGTCATTCTGCATTGGGGACATCTTTGCTAGCATGTTAGTTTGTGTCTGCTAGGTTGTCATAGGTTCCTGTCTAGGATGGTTTGCCTCTCAAAATAGTATTTCTCAATACTTGCATCACAAATGTCACTATCACAAACAAGGGTGTTTCTTCAACACCACCTACCTGTAACAGACATTACACTAGTGTTTTTCAACACTTTAATCAAATACTTTAAACGACTTAGTATTTTTCAACACTTTAATCAAACACTTTAAATGGCCTATTTTTTCTCAACACTTTAAACAAAAACATACTAGTGTTTCTCAACACTTTAATCAACCAGTGTTCCTGAACACTATATTGGATTGCAATTGCTGACAAAATTAATCTCATATATTCAGACATGCAAAACATATTGCTTAATTCCAAAATTCTGATTGATGAATCTCTATTGCACTTAAAAAATGAATCTAAAGTATTTCTCAATACTACTTAAATACATAGACTGATCTTGGTTTGATTATGAATCTTTTATGTTCTCATGATGTTTCATACTAGGGGCATTTAAGGGGTTATTAATTTTCTTTGATTGATTATCAATTGGTGATTGTTATGTCTTCCGAGTTACTACATGACGTCTATTCAAAGACAAAAATTTGCAATGATAGGGGTCATAGAGTTTTCTTGGTTTTTTGCGTATGGTGATTGTTTCAATGATCCTATAAATTTCACCTAACTTGGATGTTTATGGTAAGGGCTGCCAACATGAGTGGATAACCGCATATATCTCGATCCTCATTATGTGTAAACTACGGTGAGGTTGAACCAATTTCCTTGTCTATTTTCTAAATTAGATTCTCATTATGAAGTACGACACATTATATACCCAAGGATATGAATTTTCAAGGTCTTTGTGGGTCACATATCTTACATTACACCTGACCAAACGTGATTCTTAATAGTAAAAGGAGATAACTAACTTTTCGTCTTGGCTTCTATGCCTTGATGCTTAATTTTATTTCTGACATTGCATCCAATACACATAGTATTCATACCTTAATGATACCAGTGGGTATTAGTGACAGTTGTACTATCAGGTGATGTCTGTTACAAAAATACCCAATGATGATAAAAATGCTACAATGTATACAAATCAGTGACAGTCCTAAGAGTCTACATATAGATGCATTTAGAGATTGCATGATTCATTTAAAAGGAAAGCATAAGGACTTGAGCTTAAAATGATTTCCTGATTCATCTGAAAGCCAAGTTAATTACATAATATATATTACTAATATTAATGTCATTGCATATCCATGACATACATTCTGCATTCATAAATGAGAAAGAGAAAATTCAAAAACAAAGCATTCAAGCATTGCATTTATTTCTACATCCTAACTGCATCCATACATTTATTTGCATAAAGAAAATCTCAAAAACATACATTTGCATATTCACTTAGCATCATTTGAAACACATTTATATATCAGTAATAAATCAAAGAGCATAAATGATGTCATCACATGATCTAATCTAAATCATCAAGAGACCAAGATCATAATCACATGTGCATCAATCTAAACATCTATCAAAGAAAGAGAACCCATGAGCATATCAAGATCAGGAACAACTATCTAAGATATATCAAATATGGAATAGATCAAAAATGTGGAACTATCTACATAAGAGTATTAGAATATCAATGTGGAACAAATATACATGTATCAAAGTCTACAGTACAATGAATGATCTCAGAAGGACCACAATATACAATATGTCTTAAAATATATCAGAGTACAAAGTCAAGTCTGACTCCCACCCTCTCCCTAATCTAGAGGAGGAGGAGGAGGTGGTACAAAAGGAGTTGGTGGAGTCATCACCCCCTCAGACTATTGTGCAATGCATGAATATGAAGGTACTCTTTGTCCATATGGAACCACAGCAGGATATAATCCAAAATTATATGCAGCTCGCTAACCCTGATGTGTCACTATCTGAGCCTAGGTATCTCATTCTTCTCTAAGAATATCACCCTTCCAATCCCACTCTTCTCTCAGGTGATCAAGCTATATATCCTTGTCCTCAAGTAAAGCCTCCAATGTAGTGATCCTCGCTTTGAGCTACTCACACTCATGCTCACACCGTGTCAATGCATCTGATAGAAGTAATCTCCTAGGTGTGCTCCCACAACTCCCAAGATAGGACCAAATTTTTCACTATCCAATTTAGGACCTTCCTAAGTCCATGAACAATTTTTCCAAGACTCCTCCCAACTCTTATCAAATATTTACAATGTTGTGTTTTCACCTTGGATGACAACTATCTCAAATTTATCAGAATACTCTCAAAGGGCTTGAAGAAACTATTCCATATTTATCCATACCAATACTCTCCATGATACAAGGGAAATGTAGGCACTTGTGATTTCCTTCCTACACCTAAACAACCCACAATCCATAAGTTTTTAGACCCAAAATGGTTGAGTTCTTGAATTGTCTCGAAACTATCCTAATAGGCCTAGTAGTCCTATTAGCCCTATCCAAAGGGTTTTTCTGGATTAATTCCCAAAACTTGCTCCTGAACCTCAAAACTAACATGTGATCTAGATACCCTTTAAGGATACCTAAAGTATTTATAAGGTCTTGGGTCCCCAAATCATCCGTACACCACTGTCCTTGAAAGTAGGGCTTTTAGGCCTAATTTAGCTCTTTACAAGCTATGCTCTAATTTCTCTTCACACATCAATCTAGATGGATAGGTCATGATATTAAATCGATCCTAGGGACTCATAAGACCCTAATGAATCTCTGAAATCACTTGGTTTAGTTCACCATATCATTCCCTTATCTCTACAATGGTTTCTAACCTCTCATACACCTAACTGGGCTGTCCTAACTCACCTAGGGCATGAGTTTAAAAAATAGCTCCACACCTTTTCAAACCTCCTACTCCTATGTAGACTATATACAGAGACTCCCCTAAGCATTAAATTCAACCTTTTATGATTTCCATGGTTGAATTTCATGGGGGAGCTATGAAAGCAAAAACTGTATGTAAGAGACCAGCAGACTACCTACTTAGCAAATATTTTCCTACAACTTGAAGATTAACTCTAAACTAATAATACACTAAAAATAAAAGTCTTATATCACTACACACTACATTAATCCATAGTTAAATCTCAATATTCAATCCATCATAACACCATTAACATGAAAAATGAGTCGACTGTATACTGTATGCAGAGATCTCTCCTTTCTCACTCACAAAACTTGGTTACAATCACTCTACCTCAGGATTCAAACCTGAGAGTGTCTTCGATGCCATTATCCACCATTCTAGGTAATTTGGAATCATTTCCCACTCCTAAAATTGAGGGGATCCAATGTTGCCGAGTTGCATGCAACATTTGCAAAATTTGCAAATGTTGTCATGACAACTTTTTGGCATCTTTTGCATTAACTATGCAAACTAGAATCTAGGACCTCTAGGCTATGTAGTTTGATGAACCAACACCATTTAATGACCTTAATGAATATTTTACATCATTGATGGGTCTAGAACACATTTTGGACCCAAATCCCAACTTTAGACCAACTAAGACTAAACTAACCAAAACAACTAACAATGACTAATTGGTGACCTTAGTGGTATCACTAACTCACCTATTCCACATGACCTACTAAGGCCTCAAAGAAAACACACCTCTCTGACTTGGCTAAGGTCAAATACAAGCCAAAAAATTCTAAGTCTTAAGGATTTCCTAGATGCTCCTGCATCATCCTCCCCTAAACAAAAGGATTCAATCCATCCTTGGATTGAGTAAGTTGAGGTCAATGCCCAATTTCTTGAATTCACATTCCTTGATCCATACTACATCTCTATTGTATTTTCATTTCCATTTGATCAAGTGCTCTTGATACTCCTTCATTCTGGTCTTCTTATAAACTCTGGAATCCAAAATTGTCTCTTCTTGTTTGATTGGTGTAGAAGGAAAGTGTAAGTCTTCCACCTCTTGTATCACTTCATGTAGACTCTGATCAACATCAGGGATTGGACCTTTATATAGGGCTAATTCTGCAACATTGAACACTGGAGAAAAACCCAAATCTTCTGGTAGCTCCACTTTATAAGTATTGGCTCCATACTTAGCTAGTATGACACATGAGCCAATTCTCCTCATGTGAAAATTATGTGGTATTCCTTTCTGAAGTCTTTCCTTGTTCAGATGCACCATAGCTAGATATCCAACCTTAAATTGAAAATCCTTTCTTCTCTCATCTACTTTTCTTTTGATCTTCTTTGTATTCTCAGTGAGAGTCTTCCTAACTGTGTCATAAACTTCTTGCATAGCATATGCAAATTCCTTAGCATATCCACTTCCTTTAGCTCCATCTTTAAGGTCTCTGAGTTCATGAATGCCTCTAGGATGGATTCCATATACAATCTCAAAAGGGCTTTTCCCTATGGTTCTGTTGACAATGTCATTATAAGCATATTCTTCTTGTGTAATGAGTTGGTCCCATGTCTAACCATACTCCTTTTTCAAACACCTTAAGTGATTATCAAGGCTCATATTTACTACCTCTATCTGACCATCTGACTGAGGATGGTAGGAAGATCCAAATGATAAGTTGGTGCCCAACTTCTACCAAAGAGTTTTCCAAAAGTGGCTCATAAACTTGGTGTCTCTGTCAGACACAATACTCAGTGGTAAACCATGAATCCTAACAACCTCCTTGAAGAATAAGGAATCTATTTGACTAGCATCATTCATTGTCTTGCATGGCACAAAGTGAGCCATCTTACTAAATCTGTCTATAATCACATAGACACTATCCATTCCTTATCTAGTCTTGGGTAGCCCTACCACAAAATCCATACTTAGGCACTCCCGTGGTCTGGTTGGAATGGGAAAAAGGTTGATATAAGCCTGCATTTGTAGAGGTTCCTTTGGCCTTCTGATAGATAACACAACTTTCCACATATATCTTCACATCCAAGTTCATCTTAGGCCAAAAATAGAATCTTTGGCTAACTCCTAAGTTTTATTAATCCCAAAATGGCCACTAAGTGCACCATTATTTTTCTCTTGTATGAGATTCATTCTTATTGACCCCCTTGAGACACACAACTGACCCCCTTTAAACAAAAGACTAGACTGCAAAGTGTATTTAGAGTATTGACTATGGAAATGGTTTTTATACTCTTGACATACCTTATAGATGTTTGCAAATTCCTCATCTTCTTCATACATGTCCTTGAAGTTTTCAATCCCCATACTCTATAGTTGAATCTCCTGAATGGTCAATTCTATTCTGCTCAAAGCATCTGGAACTTTATTTTTCAACCCTTTCTTTTTTTTTATGTTTAATGCATATGCTTGTAGGTATTCAACCCACTTCATGTGCTTATGACTCAATTTGTCTTGTGAGTTCAAGAAACTCAATTCTTGGTTGTTAGAGTAGACTATAAACTCCTTTGGCAATAGGTAATGCCTCCATTTTATCAATGATTGGACCAGAGCATACATCTCTAGGTCATAAGAAGAATATCTCTTCTTAGCTTCACTCAACTTCTCTGAATGGAAGGCCACTGGTCTTCCCTCCTGACTTAGGACTGCTCCAATTGCCACATTGCTAGCATCACACTCCACTGTGAACAATTTTTCAAAGCTTGGCAGCACTAGAATTGGTTGGGTTGCTATCTTCTTTTTCAGTAGTTCAAAACTACTATTAGCTTGCTCATTCCAAACAAATTTGGTCTTCATGCCTCCCTTGATTGTATCTAACATAGGAGCACATATTGCACTAAATTGTTTAATAAATTTTCTATAGTATTATGCAAGACCATGAAAGCTTCTTACCTCAGTGCTTGTCCTTGGATTAGGCCACTTGATGATGGCCTCAACCTTACTTGGATCCATTTTTAAATCACCTTGTGATAGTACAAATCCAAGGTACACCAGCTCTGTCTTGATGAATTCACACTTTTCTAATTTGATCATCAACTTCTCCTCCTGCAACTTCATAAATACCAATTCCAAGTGCTTAAGGTCCTCTTCTCTTATCTTACTATAGATGAGTATATCATCTAAGTAAACTACTATGAACTTACCATTTTACTCTTTAAGTAATTCATTCATCAACCTCATGAAATTTGATGGAGCATTTGATAAGCCAAATGGCATGACTAGCCATTCATATAGTCCTTCAATAGTTTTGAAGGTTTTCTTCCACTCATCCCCTTCATTCACCCTTATTTGATGGTATCCTCTTTTTAAGTCTATCTTTGTGAAGTATCTAGCCCCTCCTAGACAGTCCATTAGGTCTTCTATCCTAGAGATAGGGAACCTATACCTAATGGTAATCCTATTGATTACTCTGGAGTCTATACATAACCTCCAAGTTCCCCCTTTCTTAGGTGCTAAGACTGTGGGTACAACACAAGGGCTAATTCTCTTTCTTATAAGGCCTTGTTATAATAGCTCTTGGATTTGTTTTGCAATCTCCTCATTCTGTAGGGGAGTCATTTTATAGGCTACCTTATTGGGTAGGGTGGCTCTAGGGATTAGGCCTATCTTATGGCTTATGAACCTCTTAGGGGGTAGAGTTGATGGTTGTCCATCACTTACTATACCTTCATACTTCTGCAGCATTTCTTGAACTTCCTTTGGTAGCTCTATCCTCTTTACTGTCTTGTCTACAACTTCCTTAGGCTTCAACACCAGTGAAAAACCAATTCCTTTTCCTTCATCTAGAGTCTCTAAGAACTCCTTTTCACCCACCATAAGAACATTTGGGCCAGTAGAATTCACTTTTGCATCCTCCAATAGTGACTGAATCTTATATGTCACATTGTCTTTCTTGAAAGTGTAGGAGTTTTTCACTCCATTATGCATAGCCATCCGGTCAAATTGCCATAGTCTACCTAGGAAAAAGTGACATGTTTCCATAGGTAAGAAATCACATAATAATTTATATTTATATCTTCCAATGGAGAATTCCACCCAAGCTTGTTCATTAACTAGGACATGTTGTCCTTTGTTAAGCCATGTGACTTTAAAATGGTTGGTGTGGGGTATCCTTGTCATGTTTATCTTGCTGACTACCTCCTCTAACACTATATTATTAGTTGATCCTAAGTCTATGATGACTCTACATACCTTACCCATCATTTTACACTTCACTCTAAAGAGTGCTCTTCTCTGACTGCTTTCTTCCTTTAGTGGTTCTTTTATGAGAGTTCTCCTCATCATAAGGTTTTCTCCCTCCTCTAATTCCAATGGGACTTCAGGGTTCTTATTCCCACTTGTCTCTTCATGGACATAGTTCAATCTTTTGTCACCTCCTTGTGAAGAAATTCCTTTCTCTGGACACCTATATGTTGGATGCCCCAACTAGTTACAATGATAACACTTCATATTGGAAAAATAGTTACCTCTCCCTTGATTACTACCTCTTCCTCTATTGTTAGATTTCCTTCCTCTTCTTAAGCTTCCCCTATTGAATTTCCCTTCATGATGTTTAGTAAGCTTATTCTCTGATTGTCCTTTAGATTCAAAGCTTCTTCCTCCATAGCCACTTCTTTGTCCTCTAGCATCTCTTCCTCTACCTCTTCCTCTTGAAGTATTAGAATCTTGTTTCTTCTTCAACTTATCGTCTACCTTGATGGAAAGTTGATGGCATTTATGAACTGTATCAGGAGTCAAAATACTCATCTCATCTTAAATGGTCCATTTGAGGCCATTAAGGTACCTTGCAACCTTCACTTTTTCATCTTCAGCTACTCTTGACCTCATACAGAGTCTTTGAAACTCTTCAGTGTATGAGTTGACATCTAGGTCCTTCTGCCTTAGACCTTTTCTTCTCTTGTGGAGTTGGATTTCATAATCCTCAGGGATGTCCACTTCCGTCACTTTTGCTACCATAGCTCTCCATGAAGCAATGGGCTTCTTCCCTTCCTTTTCTCTTTCATCTTGGATGAACTTCCTTAAATTGAGAGAATATCCTCTCAACCTAGCCTTTGCAACCTTCACCTTTTGAGCTTTAGTGGTGCCATCACACTCAAAATGGTTTTCTAATCCCTCTATCCAATCAAGAGCTACTTCTGGTTCCATTTTTCCACTGAAAATGGGAACTCCTTCCAATGCTTTGCCACTCATAGCTTTTAGATATTTCAAGAATGGTTCTTGTTCACTGGCACGGTCAGCCTCGGGGACTTCATCTTTAATGGATAGTTCTTTTCCTTTCCCTCCAACCTTGTATAACACTTCATCTGCCTTCACATCAACTTCATCAACTTTTTATTCAAGTTGAGCCAATCTATCTCAGAGTAACCTATTTTCCTCCTCTTTTTCATCCACCTTCTTTGCTGGTTTAGAATTGGTCACCATTTTTGACCGTCCAATGGATTCCTCTGGTTGTAACATTAACCACAAGCCTGATCAAAGAGGCTCTAATACCAATCTGATAGAAGTAATCTCCTAGGTGTGCTCACACAACTCCCAAGATAGGACCAAATTTGTCACTATCCAATTTAGGTTCATAATTCCAATTTAGGACCTTCCTAATTCCATGAACACTCTATCTAAGACTCCTCCCAACTCTTATCAAAGAGTTACAATGTTGTGTTTTCACCTTGGATGGCAACTATCTCAATTTTATCACAATACTCTCAAAGGGCTTGAAGAAACTATTCCATATTTCTCCATACCAATACTCTCCATGATACAAGGCAAATGAAGGCACTTGTGATGTCCTTCCTACACCCAAAAAACCCACAATCCATAAGTTTTTAGACCCAAAATGGTCAATTTCTTGAATTGTCTCCAAACTGTCCCAATAGGCCTAGTAGTCCTATTAGCCCTATCCAAAGGGTTTTTTCTGGATTAATTCCCAAAAATTTCTCCCAACCCTCAAAAATAACATGTGATCTAGATACCCTTTAAGGAGACCTAAAGTATTTTTAAGGTCTTGGGTCTCCAAATCATCTATACACCACTGTCCTTGAAAGTAGGGCTTTTAGGCCTAATTTAGCTCAGTACAAGCTATGCTCTGATTTCTCTTCACAAATAAATCTAGGTGGATTGGTCATGCTATGAAATCGATCCTAGGGACTCATAAGACCCTAATTACTCTCTGACATCACTTGGTTCAGTTCACCATATCATTCCCTTGTCTCTACAATGGTTTATAACCTCTCATACACCTAGATGGACTGTCCTAACTTGCCTAGGGCATGAGTTTAAAAATAGCTCCATACCTTTTCAAACCTCCTACTCCTATGTAAACTATATACAGAGACTCCCCTACACATTCCAATCAAAATTTTATGATTTCCATGGTTAAATTTCATGGGGGAGCCATGAAAGAAAAAACTTTTCGTAAGAGACCAGCAAACTACCTACTTAGGAAATATTTTCCTACAACTTAAAGATTAACTCTAAACTAATAACACACTAAAAAAAAAAGTATTATATCACTCCACACTACATGAATCCATAGTTAAATCTCAAGATTAAATCCATCATAACACTATTAACATGCAAGATGATTCAGTTGTATACTGTGTGCAGAGATCTCTCCTTTCTCACTCACAAAACTTGGTTACAATCACTCTACTACCTCAGGATTTGAGCCTAAGAGTGTCTTAGATTCCATTATCCACCATTCTAGGTAATTTGGAATCATTTCCCACTCCTACAATTGAGGGGATCCAATGTTTTCGAGTTGCATGCAGCATTTGCAAAAGTTGCAAATATTGTCATGACAACTTTTTGGCATCTTTTGCATTAACTATGCAAACTAGAATCTAGGACCTCTAGGCTATGTAGTTCGATGAACTAATACCATTTAATGATGTTAAGGAATATTTTACATCATTCATGGGTCTAGAACACATTTTGGACCCAAATCCAAACTTTAGACCAACTAAGCCTAAACTAACCAAAACAACTAACAATGACTAATTGGTGACCTTAGTGCTATCACTAACTCACCTAGTCCACATGACCTACTAAGGCCTCAAAGAAAAAAAAACCTATTTGACTTGGCTAAGGTCAGATACAAGCCAAAAAATTCTAAGACTTGAGGATTACCTAGATGCTCCTGCATCAGCATCACCATCTCTACCAGAGCCTCTGCCTGTGTCCTTTCTAGTAAGTCTATCCTGCTGTCTGTCCAACTATCATTGTTGTTGTCTCTGCTACACTGTAGTCAGACATGGACCTGGATCTCTCTATGGAGAAATGAACCTTAGGTGAGTTCATCTATAACTGGCATCCTCTCCACCACCCAATGCACCCCCACCCCTATCATCTCCACCATCATCTCCATCATCTGGACCCTATCCTCTATCCGGAGGAGGGAACCTCCAATCTCTCCCACCATCCCTCTCCCCATCTCTCCTCTCTCATTATGATCCCCCTCTACCTCTGATAGGATGATCATCAGCTGGATCATAATCTAATGGATCCTCTATCTGAGGAACTACCTCATTGGGAGTTGTGAACCGTGGAAAAGGATGTTGTAACATCTGTGTAAGATATCCATATGAACAACCTGCATCTACAAAATCTAAAAGAATGTCCCAACCAACTACAAACATCTCCCTGATAGAATTATGTGTTGTCTCATAAAATAATTGGGCAGCCCACAGTGGCTCCTCATTAGGGATCTGGGCATACACTGATAAATCTTGGCACCTACCCTGCACATGGTCATACTATCTCAATACCTAGGTAACCAAGAAGTGATCTACCATGTACCTGGTACATCCAATCAAGTACCTTCTCCAAAAAAAGTGTGGCATCTGCCGCCTATTTGAGATCTACTCCTTGAAATCAAGGTATGGTCGCCATGCAACTACATTCATGCCATAAAAAAGATGGTGCCAATACTCTACCTTGCCCAAATGGGGCTGCTAAATCCATCTTGAATACATATATATATATGGTTGCTAATCCAAGCATTGCCTATCTACTATCAGTCGTGTTATAGGGATATGCTCCCAGGCCCAAATTTGTAACACAAGGATCCCTACAGTCATGTTGTGGGAATACTGATACACAATCTCATGCAACTCTCAATAAATGTGGGCTAGAATGGAGCTGCCCCATGCAAATCTTTGGGAAGATACTACCATCTTTTCTAACATATCCACTTAGCCAACCATCAAATCATGTTTTCCTTGTTAGGCATCAAAACACCTCCAATCAATCTGGATAAGTAAATAGGAATACAATCATAATGATCGCACATGTAATCCCAAGTAAGGTATCAGTGAGCTATAGAATCATTCGCAAAGAATCGTCGAGCCGTGGCAATAGTTGTACTAGAATTTGACTCAAATTGAACCTCTCAGCCCATAACTGGAACTTGAATAATATGCCACAAATCCTCTGGTGTGACCATCATCTCACTGGTTGGGAGATGGAAGGTGTTGTGCTCTGAATGCCATCTCTCAGCAAGAGCACTCAACAACCCCTGATTTATCCTAGTGTTAGGTAAATCTCTCAAAGAAAGTAAACCTACATAGGTGACTATCTCTACCTCATCCCCTATCAAAGATCAGGATAACACAAGGAAATAACCTGGGTATAGTCCATGGAAAGATACAACCTCAAAAGGACCCTATTAACAGACAACAATTATAGCTTCAGATCAGCATTCTAACTAAGTCAACAATGTAGAAAAGTAATCCGCTAAGTATTTTTACTAGTTAGAAGATGAAAAATAGTCAAAATTGGAAGACAACTGACTCTCAAACCCAAAATGACTATGGTTATACAAGATGCAATCCCTTTTACAGGATACAATCTATGATTTTTGGGATGTAATGGGGCATCTGAGAAGCGATCTTGTTTTAACAAGATATGACATGGGATGTGGGGTGAGATCCTATTTTAACAGGACGCGATGACATTCAAACACCTTTCTAAACTACCAAATAAGATTAAACAATTCAAAAACAAGAAACGATCCCAAAACCACGGGATACAACATGGGAATTTTAGGAAAAATGGGATGTGACATGGGATTAACCGGACACAATCCCCAATTTAGGATGCGATGTAGAATTCAAATTGCTATAACTACTTCAAAACTGCACAAAAATGAAAATAGAAAATATGAACAAGTAGGTTTTGAGGTACTTACCAGTGGTGGGTAGTCAACTTGACGTTGATGTCATCAGGCAAGCTCAAATTGATGCTTCTCCATAGGGACCACCATCTTCTCTGCAGAGCTCTCAAATTACCAAGGATAATAGTGAAAATGAATGGGTAAAATGTAAATTTTGAGATATATATTTGACTTTTTGAGCTATTTAGGAGCTCTAGAACTCTTCCCAGACTAAAAAAACTCAATTTTGTTCTCTTTCTGATCAATCAAGAATGAAATCAAACGCGCAAATGATGTTTTATGCAACACTTTAAAAAATTTATGACTGTTGCCAAAAAAGTAGAATTGCTTCATATGTTCCAAAAATTATTTGTAGGCTTTATGCAATCATTTTTTTGAGTTCTATATCATAAAATTTCACATTATTCATCAAAATCTTGGTCCGATGTCATTTTATCAGACTCAAAACTCACATTTTAAACATGATTAACTTGGTAAAAATGTGTTTTCTCTGAACACACCTTTGTTTCTCCACTTCTTCTAGTTGATTCTTTCTTGATTCAATCGATCATTTCAAGTGATATATCATTCTACAGAAGGATTTATTCTTTTTCCTTTGATTTTTTTCTAGAGGGGGCATTATCACACTTAAATAAATCAAATTCTTGCTCAAAAAGCATTAAAATGACTTCATCATCAAAAGACTTAAGGTGTGATAGTTTCCCTTGACTAAGTTGAGACTGTTGGATGGAAGGCTTTGGTTCTCACAAACTGGATATCTTATGTCTACTTTTTCTCAGATTCTTATTAAGCTCTTGGCATCTTTGTACTGACCTTCATTCGATCATGTTCGGAGTCATTATTATAAATTCTTGTATGGCAACCAAGTTCAAAATTGGTATCTATAAGATCTTTGTTTGATCAAGTTCAAAGTCAATTCTATCAATCTTAGTTCAATCAAGTGCAAGACTGATCTCATCAGACATTTCGTTCAATCAAGTGTGAAATTCTCAAACTTTCTGAAGTCAACATCAAAACTTTTGTTGAATCATGCGCTACTCGTACATCAATTCAAAGAGGGGAAAATGTAACCACCCTAATTTGGTTTTCTCTGACCATAGACCCTATTTTCCCTAAGTGTGATCATACCCCTAATTATGTCAAGACAATTCTTCAATTTATTGGCATAATTCATTTAAATCAAATTTAAACTCCTAAGTGATTTAATCACTAAATTACATTAATTTCCTTAGCCAATTAAATCAAATCAATTCAATTCAGTCAAAAACAAATAAAAAACATGGCTAATTTAATTAATAAAAAGGAATTAAATAAATCCTAATTACAACTCCATTTGCAAAAGGGAAAGTCAAATCCCTAGCCAATGAGAGTTAAATCACTTAGATCACCTCACATGTATCACCAAAGATTCAATCTCCACCCCTCTTCCACTTTCAATACTAACCTCTCATTCACCAAATTCTTCTATAAATGAAATGAATTTTAAGCTCAATGGGCCCCTAATTTGAGAATTCAATTTGAAAACTTATGCTTCTCTTATTTTCATAGATCTTAATGCATTTTAGCTCTCATATTCTTAGCATTGTTATAATCTTTCACTTTGGAGCTATTAAAATCAACATTTCTTGAGCATTTAGAGTAAATTCATTCAAATATTCCATTCTAAGCTTGTATATGACACTAATTAATGCATAATCTGAGGGAAATTATAGAATTCTTCACACTCTTCTTAGATAGGAAGCAATAGGTCAATTTTAGTGATTGATGTGCTTACTAAATCTTACTTTTCACTAATATAATGACTTATTGAAGTGTTGTGTTGCAGACAATAGGTACACAAAATAACACACACAATATGCATTAATCTTTTATATGTCCAGGGTATCAGTTCAACTTCTTCTTCTTCTTCATCACTTCCTTTATCAAAGATTAGACCATCTCTTGAGGTAGGATGTTCTAATTTGTTATTGAACCCAAATCCTGCCTTGCCCTTAGTGTCCCTGAATTCCATATGGATTGGCTCAATAAATCCCTTGCCTTTATCTCCTGAAGGTACCTTCCCTTTGTATCCCATTTTTTTGAGAAGGTCATAACCTTTTCCATATTTTTGGGGAGATATATCAATATTTTTTTACTTCATTTTCTCTCTTTTCCTCTTTATAGAGCCATCTTCCACCCCATTGTGTGGGAATTTGATGCTTTGGTGGTGATTAAATGAAACTTCTTGCATTCATGTATCTATGCTCTCCCTAGTTGTATGTTATAGGCCAATGGTAGATCAACAACTTGACAGATCACATCTCGTTCTATTAGTCCTATTTTTATTGGTAAAACAACTAGTCCTTTGGATGACCTTTCCTCCTCATTATAGGCCTTAATTGTTATCTTACTCCTTGAATCAATTGTGTGTTTTTAAAATCCAAATGCTTTAACCAGGTTGAGATTGCATATGTTCAAACACGTGCCTCCATCTATCAATACATGTTTTAATTTGCATTTATGGATCAAAACCTCAATGTGTAGGGGCTGATTATGGGGATGAGTCAAAGATTTATCATCCTCTTGTGAAAAAGAGAGGTAATGGGGAGCTGATATGTGATTGACCATTTCCTATAATTTGTCTATATCTATGTCCTTTAGAGCATTGGCTGTATGTAGGGCTTGTTTAGGAAATTCCCTATGCATTGACGAGATCTTTAATAACTCAAATATAGAGATCTGAGCTGAGCTTCTTTGCAATTGTTCAACCAAATTGTAGTTAGAAGATGGTGTGGGAACCATTTGTCTTGACGTTGCTGGTTTTGGAATTGTGACAATAGGTGGTTTAGATGATGTTGCCTATTTGGACGAGGAATTAACACTTATAATTGTGATTTGTGATTGGCTTCATGTTACAACATTTGAGTGTGTTGACTTGTACTTGACACCTTTGATAGTGATCATATTGATTGATTCACATTTTATGTCCAACCTATTGATCACATTATCATTGTGAGAATAGGTGTAGTTGAATTCATTTCCTTTTGATTTAGAGGCTTCTCTTTTTTTCATAGTTGGGAAATGGTTTATAAAGGCAGTGTGATCTTCATTAGATGTGTGCCTTCTACTTTGGTCTTGTCTCCATCAATGAGATCTTGTATGACGTGCTTGAGTTTGACATAATCATTGGTCTTGTGTCCTTTATTTTTATGGAAATCACAATAGGCATTATCGTTCCACCATCTTGTTTTTACCTTCAGTTCTCATGGTTTTGACTCTAATAAAGTAATGATTTTGTTATCCAAGAGAGTCTTCAAAACCGTCTCAATATATTCTCCCAATCGAGTAAATCTTTGCTTAGGCCTAGACACCCACGACTTAATTTTTTTTGTATTATTGTTCATTCGTGGTATTGTTGTTTTTTCCCTTAGCCTCTTTGTTTTCTTGTAGACTGTTTCTAAGATTAAACAATGTTGGTTTAACATTCATATTTGAGGCTTCCACCACTCCATAATTAACAACATTTTTGTTCTTATTAAACAATTTAGGCTTGTTTTTACAATTGTTAGAAATTTCTTTGTCATTATAAAGTGTGATTTATCCTTTTTTAATCATAACCTCTTTAGTACGAATGGCGTTCTTAATCATTCTATTGAAAATAGGAGAATCATGCATTTGTAGGGAATAATTCATTTCAAGTACCAAGTTGTTTATAAAGATCTCCATATTTTTTTATTCAAGTATTTGTTGAGAGTACATTGTAAATATCTTTCTCCACCATTGCAAGAAGTGTGTGAAGGAAACACCTATTTTTTGTTTAGTATTACAAAGATCCATCATGGTAAGATTGTGTTGTATGTTATACGAGTAGTGCTGGAAAAATATTTGAATCAATTATTCAAATGTTTGAATACTATGTGTTAAAAACCATTCCATGACTTGTCCTCCTAAAATTCATGGAAATATTCTCATCTAGTACGTGGGTTCATGCATAAATTCTATACTCAACGCACACAATTCTCTCATATGATTGTGAGGATCTATTTCTCACATGTATTTTTCATACTTCGGTCTTGCGATGTTTGGTGGAAAATGAACCATTTGCAAGTTCTTATTGAATGGAAATAGACATATGTGTTCCAATGAGTATTTCTCTGTGGGTATATTCTTCTCTCTTTTAAGCATTGTGAGCTCCATTTGTATTTCAAATAATTGTTTAGAGAGAATTGAGGTGGGTGTGTTGGCAAGTTTACAATCTGAGTGTATATGACTTATTTTGTGTTGTCATTATGGCAACAAAGTCATATGAAGTTTTGTCAAGTAAACTTGGAAGACAAAAATGGTTAAGTATAGAAGACAGAGCATAATAGAGATATGCAGTCGATCAGAGCACCAACGCACATGCATCAGAATGAATCAAGCTATGCATGTTCATATATAAGATCTATGATATGTTGTTATGCTTACCTTATACACGCATGGTATGGAATGACAGTATGAAGAAGCTACAGAAAGATTAAGTGCACCTATAGTTCAAAAAATAGAGTATGAAGCCGACTTTAGTTTTTGGATTAGCATGTAATCTTTTGTTTTGTAAAGGCTATGTTCCTATTGTAATAAGTTAGTAGTTATGTATTAAACATTATTGTAAACACGCTTAATCCAATTTGTTTGGAAGTATTGTGAATGTTGTTTTTGGGCCGACTAAGGTCTTTTTTTTGGTCGTGTCTATTCAAGCATGAACATATATATGACATGTAAAGTTGTATTAGCAAGAGCCATCAAAATATGCAGAGAAGAGATATAGAAGAAGAGTATAAGATGTCAGAATAAGATAAATCTCTTTAAGAGAATAATAGCATCAGCGCATAACCGGAACTGATCAGACAATAGTGTCACATACAACAGTTCACTTTTGGATATAGTGTATATCTATTATCAAGGAGGTTGTAGCCTTCATTTTATGGAGCAATGAACTCTTGGACAATGATTCCTCACCCCTAACAGGGTTATTGTAAAGACTCCTAATAGGTTCATGTACTTGTATTGTAAATATTGCTTCTAATAGGGAAAAGGAACCTTAACAAGTTCATTATTCTAGTACAATCATTTGTGGGTACTAATTCCCACCGGGGTTTTCCTCTGATCAAGGTTTTCCCATAAACATATCTGGTGTTATGTGTTGTTATATTATGCTTCATATGTTATCTATTTAATTGAGTTTAAAATTGTTGAAATAGAATAATTAGTTAAACATTGATTCACCCCCCCCCCCTCTTAGTTTTTATAACAATTAGTATCAGAGCTCTGGTCCTCTATAAAGAATTTTAACCACTTGAGGAGATCATGGATTCAACAGAAGTGAAACATCTAAAAAAGAATCTTGAAGCAGCTCTTGAAGATCTTGACAGATCTGAAAAATAAAATTAAGAACTTAAACTAAAGGTTGATGGCTCACAAATGCTTATCAAAAAGTTAAGAAAATATTTGAAAGATTGCTCTACAAATGATTTGGGTAAAATGGTCAAGAAGCTAAATGAAGAGAATATTTCTTTGAAAGATAAGATTGAAGATCTTGATGAACAACTTATAGATAGCCTAAAAGCTATTGAAGAAAAGACCAAAGAGAATAAACAATTAGATGATGAACTTATCCAAGCAAACATGAAAATATTGGAATTAGAAAACATCAAGAAAACACTACAATATTTGGGACCATTTTTTGACATCTATGTGTCACTTTTCTGACACTTTCCCATCAGCCTAGCGACAGAGACCAGTGTTGCAGTTTTGGTGTCAGAAATAACTATGACTGTACAATCTATTGTTATTGCGATGGTACTAACTGTCGCAATATGAGCCATCTATGATGGTTACCATGTTGTTGTTACATATTTTAGTTGTCACTATTATGACACGTAGGCATCACATTTTATCTGTCACTATTACGACACATAGGCATCACATTTTAGCTATCGCTATTACGACACGTAGGCATCGCATTTTATCTATCACTATTACGACACGTAGGCATCGCATCTTAGCTGTCACTTTTTTCAGACATGCAACAAATTTTCTATACATGCGACATCGAGCTGTCAGAAATTTCCAACTTCTCAACATTGCATGTATAGAAAATTCATCGCACATCTTAAAAAAGTGATGTCTAGGTGTCGCAATACGATCCGACTATAATATTTATCATGCTATCGTTACATTTTTCTGTCACTATTACGACACCTAGGCGTCATAGTTTTAGTGTCACAATTACGACAGACGTGCGACGAATTTGCTATACATGCGACGTTGAGTCGTTGACAATTTTTGACGGTTCAATGTCGCATGTATTTTTTTAGTGTTGCTTTAGATTTTTTAAGAGTTTAGTGTCCTAGTGTTGGTATTTTTAGTAATTGTGGTTTTACTTATTTTGGATCCATGATTTCATGTGCTTTATTTGGATAATTTCATTAGCGGTTGGCCAAATAAATGTAAAACAATTGGTATTACCAAATTAGTTCATCCAAAAACTAGAAGACTGTGAATGTCTGATAAGTACAAGTAGGATTCATGAAAATACATCAAGTGCCTAAAATGAAATAATTAAATAAAATTTAGAAATAAGCATACCATTCATGGTTAGTGATTCAAAGCTTCTTTTCCTCCCAGTTT
>MU225377.1:55734-67265 GCA_018584345.1 Thuja plicata
GTGAAGTATCCTTGGTGCAAATCATCTAAGATGAGGCTAAAACAAGCCAAGAGATGACTATTGCGACACAAGGCATGACGACACAAATGAAATGAATCAAAAGGACATGAGACAAGACCAGTTTAAGAAAGAATCACGTAGTTCTCAAACCAAGAAACTAAGTTTCAGACTGTGTGAAGATAGATGGCAGATAAATAGACCCATATCAGAGACCAGATTTGACAGAAGTACAACTAAATAGCAGATTTTAGCTCGCTATTTTGGACAAAGGACTGCAGTTTCGTGCGATGAAATGCTCTATCGCGCGAAGTTTCTCATCGAACCACTTGAAGAAATGTTGTCTTCATGCGAAGAATGACACCAGAGTATAGAATAATGACTAACAGAATAATGCACTATCACAAAATGTCACGCGATAGTGTAATACGTATCGTGCAAAGATTCTCACCGACTCACGTGAAGATTGGGAAATTTCACGTGAAACTATGCAAATGTTGAAAAAAGTACATTTACAAAATCAAACTGTTAAGACTAGTTTGTGTTTTCCAAGATGAAATCATGCTATTTTCTGACAGATAGTTCAAGTTACAGATCGTTTTGGACATGTTCAAGATAGATAGTTTGTGTGTTTTGATGATAGTTTCGATTGTTCAAGTGATACACCCACGCAAAACACATTAAACATAATGTTTATAGTACCAGAACAAGCACATTACAATCCTAGAATAGCCAGGACAATATCTGTTGAATCCCCACTTGAACCGAAGTTTAGCTACACTTACTCTTAGCAGATAACTTAGAATCTTGGAAGCACGGGCTCCTCCTTACATATGCACTCACTTCTCAGGCATACCAAGCTTCAGACCCCAAAGGAATTGCTTCCCCAAGGGCTGTTATCTCTACTAAAAGCTGTAAGAATGTGGGGCATCTTAGTTGGTCTCCAACCTTCCGTGCCAATAGATAGAGGGTTTTTGGAAAATTAGAATAACAGTTTGTAGTAAGGTCATCCGTTCAGGTGGTTGTGATCAAGTCATTTTCCCAATAAAGGGGGCTCTCTCAATCCGTTCAAAGCAAGGCTTTCACCTTAATGACGTCGGGACTTTAACGCACCACTGGGGTACTGGAGGAGATTTTGGTTGCCACAATGAATTCACACCTGTCTATTATGACATTAATCACAATAGCATTTTTTTGTATACCGGTTTGGAAGGGCTTGGCTTGAGCCTATTACCAGTTGGGCATCCACTCTCACCGGCTCTGCTAAAGCTCTCGGGAGGTAGCCACTCTAGAAGAATCACATGAATTTCTCTTACACCCAAGATCCATAAAGGTGAGGGGAGAGGATACGTTTATGTAGTTCTTAGGATTACAATCTAAAAATACTTCAATCACGCAAGACAGTGATTCATTTTAAGCACCAACCGAAGTGTGTTTTAACTACTGAAAACAAATATAAGAAGTTGTGAAAACATGCAAGGTCTTCAAAAAACATCCTGCAATAAAACCCATTAGTAGTTTGCAATGCCTTTCTTCATTTCAACATCCTGCAATAAACATGTCAAAAGTTTGTGATGGCTTTTCTTTGTCTCAGCATCCTGCAAACCACTGTTATGCTGTTTCAAAAGATAAAATCAGAGAATCACAGATGTCATTAAATAGCATGTGGTTAGAAAACTGAGGCAATGAAATATTAAACTAAAATCTCTGGACTGTAATTTTGCATGATAACGTATGCTAGATCGCACAAAGAAGTTCTCTAAGCCACGTGAAGAACTAGAAAGTTCGCGCGAAATTAAAATAGAACTTGTACAGAAGTACAGACAAAATGCAAAAAAATGAAAAAAATAAAATGAAATGAGGCCAGATAGAAATATACCTGCCCCATGGTGGGCACCAAAAATGTATGCGGTAAATTTGGCCTTGTTAATTCACCATACACTTCAACATAGTCCTTCTTCACCAGGTACACACAAGACTGAATATGAGATTATCCATCCTATTTGCCTACATGATTCGACCTGTTGCCTTCTATCCAGACGAGGTTTTAAAATTGCTCTCAGAATGAGAGTCTCACAACCATGGACCAATCTAAGAACAAAGGATTTATCATGATGGATGCAATACAATGCAAGATTATGCTAAGAAATGAAATATGAGAGATTAAGCTAAGACATGATTTCAATGCAATTTAGTCTAGAAATTGAAACTATCTTATTGCAATATGAAATTATTCTATATGAGATTAGCAAGAAAATGAGGCAATAATTTAGTATTCTAACAATGCAAAATGAGTAGAGTTTTTCAGGGCTTTTGAATGAAGAATGAGAGTTCTTTTATAGACTCTGAGATGATCAGAATATAAACTTTTCTTTTTGAAATAAAACAGATAGAAAAGCCAGTTAAAAACATAAAGCTTTATTGAAAAGAATTCAATAAATTATTTTGTTCCTTCTTTAACTGTATTCTTTTTTTTTTATTATTTAATTCTGTTTTCTCTCTCTTTAAAGCATAATTAAAGAGAAGTTTCCAATTCTGAATAGAGATAAGATTTTTGATAGAATATATAATTAATTAAATAAATATGACCTCATAATTTCTTTTTTCTCAATTATCTGAATATTAAATTCAATTATTGAAAATGAGGATATTTATTTAGTAATTAAATATCATTTAATTCATTTTCCATGTGTCTCAACTAAAGAGGGTGAATTTAATTTAATTAAAGTGCTAGGACTTTATAATTAAATTAATTCGATCATAAGATTTGCTTAGCTAAATAGATATTTAGGAATTAAATATGATGTATGATTAATACAGATTTAGGATTTTCTACATTTGACACTCAGGTCGAGTAGAGTCAGTGAAAACTCAGAATTGCCTAGTACAATAGGACTTTGATGATTTAGAAGAGCGACAAATGCAACAAAATTAGTTAAGGTTGCAATATGCCAATTTTGGGGTGTTACCATAGAAACCTATGCCGACCTATTTGGTGCCATTCTGGGTTCAGGACGGTTACATATAAATAAATATATATTTTCATCATCTTATTAATTTGAAAGTTGTAAAATAATTCACATTTTGGAAAACGAAGACTTTTGAAATTGAATTTTTCAAATTTTCTCAAAATTTAGTGGAACAATTTTGCAACTTGTGATGGGAAATAAAAAGAGAAGCCTAAATAGGTATACACAACATTATTTAGAAGAGACTAAACAAAGACTACGTGAAGAAGCTCAGGAAAGATATTATCATAAGAAACAAGGTATCTCTCTCTCTCTGGATATTTTAAGTTGATGGTTATGATTTGTCTTAATGAAACATGTAAGCATGATATTGCAATATCTAATTAGACCTAATTTGATAAAGAAGACCTAATTAGAACTATTGGGAAATAATTAGACCTAAGACCCTAAACCCTACCTAATTATACCTAATACCCTAAACCCTAAACCTTAAACCTTAAACCTTAAACCCTACCTAATTAGACCTAAGATCTGTTGACAAGACTTTGTGACCGGGTCCGCCAACAGAGGTAAGTTGTCACCGGGTACCGGGGTACTGGCCAACTTTGCCTGTAAAGGTTGTCCGAGGAAATGAGATTCCCCGGGCCTCCAAGCACATAAGAGTCAGGTCTCGACAGTGCGGGGCTCAGTCAGGAAATGTGACTGTTTTGTTTGAGGGGGATAACTGGTTATCTTAACTCATCTTCTTCGGGGATTCAAGTGAGTGGGGTTTCCTGCAAGCGCACACTTAACAAATAAACTTCAAAAGATACCACAGAGTTAGAAATATTTCATCTACCTATAGTTATACTGAACATTCAAAACATCAACAATGCCCTAACACACTACACTAAATACCAAAGAAATATACAACCATTAGTTCATATTTTATCAGTAGCAAAGGAAAGGAGGTCGTTAATCTACTTTAAGTACTAGAGGAGAGGACATGAAGAACACAAAGCATAAAATATCGTTAACCCATAAGATAGAATGCCAACAACATCATTCAAAGAACTCTTCCTTCTTCATTAACATCTCTTCCAGCAAGCACTGGTGCATGGTACAATGGTGGCTCCAAGGGAACATTTAACTACTGAAAGCTTAAAACTATGGAGCATTGAGCTCTACAACTAAGAACTGAGAAAACCAAATTGCTATTGGCAATAGAATGCAAAATCATCAATTTCGCCGACCCTTGGAATGAGGTCGGACTTATTATTTATACACATCATTTGACCTTAAACTAACCTAGCTTATTTTACACTTTTACAATATAATATTATTTTTCGGTGGCTGGTACTACCTACACCACGTTACAAAAGACCTCAAGATGGAGAAGGTCTGACATGTCAAAAGAATAAGACAAGAAAGTAGAGTGGAAGAATCGGCCTCAAGAAGAGAGCCAGTAGAAGAGGAGAAGAAATCCAATCCCCCAGGGATTGAGGCTACATGCCTCATAAATGGGAAAGTGGCGCCCTGTCTTCGATGCGCCAGGTGTAATGTTGAAGCGGTGCCTTTGGAAGACCATCTATCAGAAAACCTCTTGTCGATCCGATGTGCCTTGTTGCGGTTACCCACCCTCTGACAACCTTTATTAACTACCTTGAAAGTGACCGGTCAGCCTTGGGAATTGGGACACAAGTCACTTAAAGAATACAAAATTGTGGGATCCAAAACTCTGGGATTCGAGAGCTGGGCTCCCAAAGAATAAAGAATACAAAACACTTTCCCTGAAAGTTTTCCTCAGCACTCAGAGAATCTTTATTGTTGTTTATTGTCATTAAAGGTATAGAGGAGATGGGAGATCCCATCTTCATCGATGTCTCTAAGGCCGGCCCGCTGGTACTTGGCCACCTTAATCTCCTCGCCCAGGTCTGGAACATTTGCCTTAAATTATTTGGCCATCTTTGCCACATCGTGACCCTTGAGAACCATGCGAGTTATTCATGTCATTTTTGCTCTGTCTATCCCCTTTGGGGATTGATACCTTGATTCCATTAATTCATCAAACTTTTCCAAAATATATTCCTCCGTAGTGCATGTGTCAGTGCTAAATGGATTAGCTCCAGAGACCTTCAAAACAAAGGACTTATACAAATTGAAAGAATATTGGACCGTATTGGTCTTATCATGTAGGGTCCCTACCAGTTGCCTAATTACCCCCAATGTGAGGTCAAGTCTGGAGTGTTGGGTCCTTACAAAATCAAATGACTCCTCTCCAAAAATTTTGGACTCAGAGACATTCTCCTCTTTGATGCCAATGAGTTCTTCTAACTCAACCCTCCATGCCTCATAATTCTCAATATCTCCCTCCCATATGGAGATCGTAGTTTAAGCCTGGTGTAGGATGTGGTGGGCCGCGTATAGGTCCAGCAGTGTGGACACCAAGAAACATCATACATTTCCCAACTGTAAGGCAACCCATTCATCAATCGCTTGGGCCTTTCTCTTCATTGCCCATAATGAATCTATGTCACTTTGGGGGAGTGGTACATCGAATGTGGAGGCACCTGGGGGAATGACGCTAATGGGCTGGGCTAGCTCAGTCAACAGTCCCATAAGATTTGCATTTTTCTCCTTCTCTACTTTGAACTTTTGGGCTTCTTTCTCGTAGCAGGCCTCTACCCCCTTGGCCACTTCCTTCAACAGGTCTAATTCACCCTGTTTCCCTCTCTTCACCAGTGACACCTCTGTGACATTGTAATCTTCGGCCTTAGCCGTTGCTTCATCCACATCTAGGGAAGGCGTCGCAATTACTAGGACTGTATCTCCGCCTGACTCAGTCCAAAGAGTGTGGACTGTCCGGGCTTTCTTAGCCTTTGACAGATTTTGCGCCTAAGCCATCATCTCTGCCAAGGAGAGATGGGCCCTGGGTTTTGTTGGGGCCTTTCCTTTTGAGATTCTACTAACAACTGTGGCGGTAGGGGTGGCTTTGTAGACAGAATTTGTTCTTCTAATTTCTCCCTGGGGTTTTGTTGCCCCCCTTCAATAGTATGAGCTGCTTCTGGCTCCTTCCCTGTATCTTTTGGTTCACCGACAATACTTACTCTGGTGGTGCTGGTATCTTGTGCCCCTGTGTCTATATCCTTAGTAATATTAGGATCATCATTTTCTGCCCCGAGGTTCTCTTCTTCATCTTGATGCTGCTCTTTACCAGCCTCTATTGCTGGGATGTTTTCTTCTATTGGCGTATCTTCTGGAGGTGGGGGAGGTGTCAGGTCGAGATTCAATGTTTGGGCCATAGTGTTCACTTCCCCAAACGTTACCTTTGGGAATGGCGTTTGGAGCACGATGATCGGGGTCACAGTTGTTCCCGTGGGTCTAGTTTCTCCAACCGATGTCATTTGCTCATTTTGCATCTATTGGCCTTGAGATCCCTTAACCTGTATTTGCGTGATAATTTCTTCCACTTACTGTATGATGTCCCCCTGCAAATTCCCAAACTCATCAGTTTTAAATACATCATCAAATTCTTCATGGGGAGGAGGATTTTTTGGGATGTGCTCCGGTTCTTTCTCCGACTTTTGGGAGTCAGAAGAAATGATTTGTACTTTTGGGATGTGCAACATCCCAATCTATGGTTCTATCCTTGGCTTTGGATTGAGCCTCTTCTTTTGCCTTGTCACCAAAGGAGGCCCTACATCCCTTAGGGCACCCTGCTACTCTTCTGCCCCCATTCCCGTTGCTCTGACTATCAATGCTGCTAGTGAAGGGGAAGAGGGAGGACGAATGGGTCTGGTCATGATCAATTTATCCTTCATCTGCTGGGAGGCCACCAACATCTACTTTAGTTGCTCTTTTGTGGGGGTCTCATGTAGGGTTGGAGTTCCCATTATTCTTTTCCCTTTATCCTCTCCCTGTGAAGAGGTTCCGGCCCTAGAAGTTAGCTTTTGAACCATCCGGCCAACTCTGCGGGTGCTCCTCGGGCATATCCTTTTAAAGTATTTGTGGCTACGCTCGACCACATTATGGGTGATATCTTCAATGGTGGGCCCCTCCTGGGCATTCCAATCTACCGGTGGGAAGGCCATCTTGTCAACTCCCCTTTCCTTGTACTGGGGGTCTATTGTGGACCCGGTGTCCGAGAACTCATCCGGGAATTTTTGAAGCTTTAATCTTTCCATCATCTCCATCGTCATCTGGACAAAGTGCCGACTCTAGACTTCAACATCATCCTGGAAATCCTCCCAGAAGTCTTCCATGTGAAATCTATGGGGCTCCAAAGCCTGGGGAAGTTTCGTTGCAATCTTGCCAAGCGGATCAAAGTTCTTCCGTGCTAGATAAAATTTTGTCAAGTTTAGGCTCTTGAGTTCGTTGTCTGCCTCTTTGGCTGTAGGTAGACTGCACGTGTAATTCCCACAAGTGATTGGGAATGGAACATTCACCACCTTCTTTACTATGTATAAGGCGTGCAACTCCTGCATTTGTCTACAATATTCTAAGAGGATTATTTTTTTCCCACAATGTTTGGGCAACAAGTAAGGTTTCCCGGAGAAGTCGATTATCTGAATGTAGGTGTGTTGTTGGAATTGGATATAGTAATGGCCATAACTTCTAACCAGATCCATTGCCTCCTTGGAGAGGCGATACCTAACATCTTGGGTAGGCGTGAGTAGATTGTAGTAGATGAAGGCGCCGTTCACCCGACAGAAGCTGGGGAAACTAGCCTCCCATTGGATTTGTGGGAAATAATCCCAGGGCACCTTTTGACCTGGGCCAATCCCAAGTACACCTGATGTAAGAAGCCAATTTGTGATAGGGTGTTGTTGTGCTAAGGCCTAGAGAACATAGGATGTCATATATAACTTGTGGGTCCGAGCCACCAGAAGGAACTGAGAGTCCACATGGTTTGAAATGATGGTGGCCCAATCAAAGTATTGCTCACCAGTGGAGATGCCAAGTAGAAAGTAATATATCCATCCTGAAAAATTCCTGGGCATAGGGATGCCCAAAGATCCGACATAGTGCTATGATCCCCATTTGAATACTTTCTTTAAACTCGGATCGGGGGATCTCTAACTTCATTCTTTTGGGGTCCTTCTTCGGGGTCTTGAGCCAATGGTTGTTCAAATATTGTCGGGCCACGAGCTCTAGCTGCTAAAATTTCCCCAAAGCATCATATCTGGTAACGACATCTAGTTCATCAAACTGGGGAATCCCCAAACCTACCCGAAAAGTTGCAGCGTCGAGAGACACCATGGGGGTGGGATATCCGGTCGGGACCGGGGCGACAAGCATGACGGCCTGGACAGAGGATTTGTAATGTGTCGCAAGGGTGAGAATAAGCTCTGGGGCTTGCACAAAGCATGGGAAACAAGTGACCTTCCAGATCCCAGAATCCCCAACGTTGATTGCCAATGGATCCCCGGACTGTCATTGGATAAACATTATCTTAACTAGGGCCTGCATTTCTGCCCACATTTCGACGCTGGTGTCGGTGATCAACTGGAGTTGGGATTCAATTTTTGATCCCACAACAACATTGGCCTTCATATATTTCATGCTAAGGGGAAGTTTCTCCAAGGCCCACTCAATTTTGGACCTGACGGCTGCCCTGGTGACCGCCGTGGAGGGAAGCTCCGTGCTCCCGGGTGGTGAGGATGCGGAAGCCTCTGACATGGTGAGAGTTTGGTGTTTTTAGAACCTACAAGGTAAGGTGACCGTTAGAATTTGTGAATAAATAATACTTTAGGATCCAGAGATCTTACCATCGAGGCACGCCCTTTACCTGAAAGATTAGTTTAAGTCAAAATCCTTAAAATATATATATATATATATATATATATAATGCAAACTTAGGAAATCAACCATTATCTGGGCCTAAGGGTTTCAGCATACTTGATGAAAGAAAGATGTGGGTTGGGTGAGGACGAAAGACCTAGGGCCCAGAAAACTAACCGTTGGAATATGCAACCGACAAGTGAGTTGTCAGGCCTACGTGGGCGTCACATGGCAATGCAATAAATGGTGATTTATGGTGATGATGACACCAACTATCTGAACTCACACAAAGTAGAAGCCACTTGGACAGTCTTGAAAGCACGCATGGGACATAAATGTGCCATAAGGGCTGATTGACGGTGGAGAGAGAAAATCGCCTGGTCAGAACCAAAGAGAGCTGAGTTCCAACTAGGTGGTACTCTGTCGTGGGGCGAGCTCGTGAACTTAGGTGAAATGCAAACAATGCATGACAATCTCAATACAGAATTGGAAGGATATACACAACATATATACAAAGACATAGTAGAGATGAAGGGTATATATATAGAAATACAGAGGGCTGAAGGCTGAAACATATACACACGAAGATACAACAATATACAACACTTACAAAACCACTTTAAATTTATAACAACATCTAAACGACTAAACCTAAGGAAAAATACAACACATATACACTAACCTACAACTGCACAAAGGGCGGACAACCCTCTGGCAGAGCCAACCCACCAATGGGTGGTGAGCCAAAAGCAGAAGATGCGAAAGGCAGAAACACAAACTAGAATGAAGCAAAACCAGAAACAACCAAGCGGAACCAGAGAACCTACTTGGAAATCCAAAGAATGGCAAGGAAAGAAGACACTAGGACCGCTCTGTAATAGCTTCAACCTTCGAATAATCACTGATCAGTGCCAAAAATTAACTCATAATTTCCCACTAAGCTCAGTGTAATTCTCAACTTAATCGCACTTCAAATTGCCAAGGAATCACTCTAAAAACTCTGAGTATTTTAATCACGGTAACTGCGAAAGTGACATGTAATTTCTATTTATACCCAAGGTAAAAGCAAGTTACCTTCTTTCCCGCAAACTCTGGAATAGGAAATCCTCTAGACTCCGGGCCCAGGGATCCCATGCAACCATACCCTCCCACGAGGGGAAGACATTGTGGTGGAGAATCCTGGAGTCTGGAATCTGACTCTGGAAAATAAACAACCAACTCCGGTACCGGGTCCTGGAGACACGAAAGACAAAGGAAAAAAGAAAACAAACCTCACAAGAGGGAAAACCCGGAGAAGAAACAAGAGAAAAACAAGGAAAACAAGGCAGGAGCCAAAGCAAAAAAGGGGACCCAACATTTTGCACACAAAATATAGGGACGGGTATGCAGAGCATAACAAATGGCGACTATCTGGGATGAATGCCTTAGCGCATTCGAGAACTGCAGAATCTCTGGTTAGCAAAACCAAAATCAATCTTTACTCGGAGCACCCTATATACAAGGGGTGAAGCGTCTGAGAAGATCCGGCTCATACATGATTCATTCCTTGGTCTTTTGTCGGTTGTGAGGTGTGTTCTTTGAAAGAGAACCAAGCCGATGACCTCTGGGAGAAGCAGAAAAGAGGCACTAAATATATCAATCCAAAGTCGTCAAATTTGCTTGTTTCTCCCAGATATCAGAATTTTCGTCCCATCTTTTCTTTCCTTGTTATTTTATTCTTTTTTGGATGGGAGGGTGGTACTTCTTTCACCATTAATCTTGAGCTTAGCTAAATTTAACAGTGATACTTATTTCATCCTTCCACCCACCTCAATTAGCTGAATGGGGAAGGAAAACTCCGAACCCGGAAAGAATTCTAAAAGTTCAGACTTGGGCCAACAAAATAGTTTGACCGATCTACCCTCGGTGTGTCTGATTACTTGTTCCTTTTAATTTTGATTTAACTAATCGCCAGAATTTTGAGGATAAATTTGATGATGATTACTCATAGCCTGTTGCCAAACTTACACGATAACTCTAGATTACACGATAACTCCAGAGACTGGACTAATTCCACCATGCTAACAATAGATTCTGAATTAAACATTGATACTGAAGGCACCATCCCGGAGACTAGATGTTATGCAAAGTATACCAGCCTGCAAAAGGAGAAAAAAACACTGGAAACCCAAAGAAGAAAGCAAAAGAAAAGGGGGCGACCCCGGAGGACAGTCGACAAAACTATTTACAAGACAAGGCACCCCAAACGGGGCACCGGGGAAGAAAAAATTACAAGCAAGGAGATTTACATATAGTACTGTACGCCTCTCTTCTCGTGATCTATGGTTCCCAAGCTTTCCAAAGGCAAGGGTTAGTAGCAAAGGTTTCACAAATGATATAAACCAAGTACACAATAACTACTAAAACGAATAACAATGAAACGTAATCAATAAAATATACAAGCAAGAGAAAGGAAAACAAATGAATGCAAACCCCACGATGCTTGAAGCTTCTATTGTTTCTCTCTACTCCTTCCGAAACGTTGTTCTTGATGCTCAGTATTGGCGGGGCAACGTCTATGACTTGAGAAGTGTCGAGAATTTGCTAATTGAAATGTGTGTGTGTGATCGCAAGATGGCTTGAATGCTATAACCAAAATGACATAATAATGGCGCATGAGAGCTTGAAATCCTAGATCTTTCAAATGGTTATGAAGGGTTTATTATATAGGAATTGGGGATGAAATGAATGGTTGAGATCAATCCCAGAGATAGGGAGATGAACGGTTGAGATCAAAAGGAACTGGAGAAGCCATCAGTAAACTCC
>MU225377.1:67361-82576 GCA_018584345.1 Thuja plicata
GTGAGTTACCTTTTTGAACTGAAGAGGTGGGTGAAGTTACCCATGTGGACTGGAGAGATGGGTGGAGTAACCCATGTGAGCTAATTGGAGTTATCTCTTTGAAGATAAATGAATATTTAATTCATTTTTTTAATTAAAGTTTTCAACGTGTGAGATAATTGAATTCTTTTTTATTTAGAATTGTTTTATTGAATGAAATTAAATTAATTTAATTGAAATTAATTCAATTGGAAGAATTTAATTAGTAAGTTTAAATATTTGAATTTGAACTATAGGAAATTGAATTTAATTAATTAATTAATGGTAATTAATCAATTAAGGTTAATTAATTAATTAGCGGTAATTAATCAATTAAGGTTAATTAATTAAATAAAATTAATTATTTAATTAATTTTGGGAATTTGATTAGATGATTTGGGGAATGAATTTAAAGGAAAATAGATGATTAATTAATGATTAAAAACCATTAATTAATAGATGAAAATTAGCATTTTTAATGTAAAGTCGCAAGCCTGTCCATTTTAGGGTGTCTACATTTGCCCCTCTTTGATGTGATGTGACTTGTCGCAGTGTGTTAAAGATTCTCTAATTTTGCCCCAGCTTGCCCCAGCGGTAGTAGGTGTATTTATGCCCCCTCAACAAATTTGAGCTAAAAGTCACGATGTGAGCCTTGATTTGTTGAAACTGCAATTTCTGAAACTGGGTAGCTGACGGATTTGAAAAATACTTTAAAATGCCCTTGTAATTGACAGTCAAAGTTTCCGGGGACCGAGAAGAAATTTCGGAGCTCCTACTGAAATTAGGGTTTTTTGGAACCCCTATAAATAGCCAAGAGAGCCATTCATTTGTCACATTGCGATCTTGGAGCTCTCGATTTCTTGGTGAGTCTGCTTTCAATTTTTGTCTTCTTTTCTCCTATTTTCTTGCGATGGTGGGTCTTCCTGGCGTGACTCACATATCTGACCGAGTCCGGACGTACCATAGACCAGCTAGTGCAGGACGTCTGGTGAGTTTTATCACTTTGCGTATCATTAATGCTTTCATTTATTGCTTTTAAAAATTGTACTTTTTGAGAAATTACATTATGTGCCGCGATCGACTGCGGTTTTGCCATAATTGCAGTTTAAATGCCGCAATTGCCAGTTAGAAACTGCAATTGATAAGTGTACCGCACTTGTGTATGTTGCATGCCACAATTGAAGTTTGTATGCCACACTTTATTTTTGTGTTTCACAATCGCCTAAAAGTACCACAGTTATCTTGTTTTATTACCGCAATCAATTTTTTAGCACTATTTGCCTGATTTCTTTGTCTGATATCTGCTTTTTCTTGCTTATGTTACTTGCCTTAATGACTGAAACTGATATTTTTCTGGTTTATTTCTATGTGCAGTTCACTGGGCAGACTCTGCACTGCCGAGAGTCCAGGCTGGTGGGCCTTGTATACAGATTTCAGCTGATAGAGGATGAGAGGTCAGTTCTTTGAGATCTTGGTTTGTACTGACTTTGCTATATGCCCGAGATCACGACCAATAGGGGTCTGATCTCCGCTCTTGTAGAGCGGTGGCATTCTGAGACATGCACTTTCTGGTTACCAACTGGGGAGTGTACTATCACTTTGGAGGATGTGTATTTCATCCTCCAGCTTCCGATCCAGGGCGAGCTTGTGGAGTATTCCACCCGCACTGGTATTGTTTCATTGACCGAGCTTTCTGGATTGCCCCAGGATCAGCTTGGCTTGGCCGGTGATTATGATATTCCCTGGTCCAGATTCGGTTTGGGCCTTGATAGGTTTTCCACTTTACTGGGCAGTTTGATATGTGGCATTTTATGCCCCGATCGTCGACAACATGGTTTTTATGTTGGCTTTGGTACTATGTTACAAAGTATGGTTAGGGATCGTATTATATTCGCTTGGGGTCCATGCATGTTGGCCCACATGATTTTTCATATGTTTTATGCGGCTTACCTTGATGGTAAGTCACTCTGCTATGGTGTGACCCTATTGCAGATATGGGCATGGGAGCATATTGCTGTGTGTCATCCTGTTGGTGGTCGTGTTCTTCCAACTGATAGGCCATATGTCTTTATGTATGATGGAGCTATTGTTCAGACTCATATGGGTCATTTGACATACTAGCGGCAATAGTTGGACATGATTCCCTACTTCATTTGGAGGCCTTATAGAGATTGTCTATTCTGGGATGGAGAGGACATCCATCTTCCCTTTTGCCGCTAGCGGAGGTACCTGATTAGACGTGTTACTGATCATGTCCGTATGATTGACTTTCACAATATTGACAGGGTGTTGCGCCAGTTCGGAGAGCAGCAAGACATTTTTGATTCTTATGCATACTTTGCTCGGAGGTCGAGGGATACTGTTGTTTGAGGTGGTGTAGTATCACTTGATGATGCTCGCACTAAGTTTTTAGGTTTACTTCTTGTGGCATGGACCTAGCGTTCTGCCACTGTAGACCTAGGTTTGTCTTGTTTTTGATTGCTTATGTACTTCCTTTCTGCTCTTTGATACTTGCTCATATCTTATTTTGACACTTATGTATTTATCTATTCTGGTATTGATAGTTGAATTTGTCTTTTGTAGGCACTATACCCCAGTATGATGCCCATTGGTTGTAGCATCGGCCAGTTGCACTTATAGATGTCTCGCATCCTATTGCTAGGACTATTATGAGGAGGGCCCAATAGGTATGGCGTGGTAGGGGAGGCCGTGATGGAGGGAGAGGTGGTGGCAAGGGAGGTAGGGATGGGGGAGAGATGGTGGATGGGGTAGGGGAGGGAGGAATGGTGGGAGAGATGGAGGACGAGGTAGGGGAGATGATGGAGGTGATGATCTTGGTCCCAGGGGTGCTGGTGGTGGGGTTAGGACTAGTGGTGGCAGGAGTGGGGCACAGACTAGTGCTCGCCGAGTTGGGTTGGGCACTATTTTGGAGGATGAGGAGGCCATGGAGGAGGAGGCACCTTAGTTGGTTCAGAGAGTACGCAGGTGGACAACTGTTGTTTTGGCTCCTAGAGAGGAGGATAGAGTGGTTATTAAGGATGTTGATATTGAGATTGGGGATATAGACGTGGAGGCTCTAGATGAGCAGAGTGTGGAGATTGGTTCCTCTAGGGATAGTGGCAGCATTGGTAGTAGCACAGGGGAGAGCTCAGAGAGTGTTGATGATTCTTGGGTTGCCAGGAGGAGAGGAGGTGAGGGTTTGGGAGACAGGGCAGAGGAGGGGGACATGGACGTTGCAATGGGTGGCATGGATGATGATCCCTTGGAGGTGGAGTGCCTCACTCAGCAGGTTCAGGAACTTCAGGCCTGACTTGCCTTATCTGATGCACGTGCTACTTCTTTGGAGGCCCGGGTTATAGTGGCCGAGTCTAGAGAGCGGCAGGCTCGAGCTGAGGTTCGCTCATTTATTGACAGTGCACAAGACATCTCGCACCGTGAGGTTCTTGACAGGTACTATAGATCTGGGCATGATGCTCATAGAAAGATTGAGTATTGGAGGCATCATTATGAGGGCGTAGTTCCTGCAACACAGAGGGTACCCAGCTATACAACCTCCCAGAGATCTAGCCGGACCCAGTGATCACAAAGCAGTGGTGTTAGAGCTCCTAGTTCACCTCATAAGACAGATTCTGACATGCCACCCCCTCATCCACCTCTTGGTGAGGGTGGGGGTAGCTCCTGTTGACTTATGTATCATGTACCATTTTTGTAGTGATTCCATTGTATATACTCTAAGTAGTACCATTTTTGTATCCCAACACACTGATATGTATTGATATATATTGATTACCTTCTTTGATCAGACTTGTGACCGTTCATTTTACTCAGATATTTTGATTTATATGAGACGCATCTAGTGTTTTTGATATGATGTGAAATGGGTTACTTTGCTTTATGTATGATTCTACATGATTTGGTGGTTTAGATGATGAGATGTATATACAATATGATTCTAATATGCAGACTTGTATATTGATGATTTACTTTTCCTATGATACTGACATGTTCATGCAGGATGGTGAAAATGAAATTTATGTTTATATGAGGTGCTTATGGATGCATGTGATTTTATGATTTATCATGTATGCAATTACCATGTTTGATGTACTTAATGGAATGAATGCAATCTATTATGCACAAAATATCTAAGTAATGCATGTGTTAGTTAGAAAGAAGTTAGTTTGATAGATGTTCTCTGAGATTGATCTAATAGAATGAAATAATAGAAACGTGTTTTTTTTGCATTTTTTTGGATAGATACGATTTGATAGAAAGGATGAATGTCCCAAGTCGCTGCCCCTATTTCCAATAATTGTCATCATTGCATCTTTTTTTGTATTTTCTGATATTCTGAAAGAGCGTCGAATGATCCAGATCACATAGCACCTGGATACCGCCACGACCTCTTGATAGCGGAAGGAGTAGGGAGATTGAATAGAAAGAGAACCTAGTGCACCCAAATATTGACCATCTGGGTTCAACTATGTTCCCTGTTTGAAAACAAAGAGGGCCAAAAGCACCCAGATATTGACCATCTAGATAGCACTTGTCTCTGAATTAATCTAAAAACAAAGAAACCAAGATAGAACTCCTATGCATCCAAAGTATATCTGGGTAACACTATGAGCTCTTGATTTCTGAAAGGGAAAGCCAAGAAAACAAGATAGAACTCCTACGCCCCTAGAGTCCATCTGGATAGTATTGTGAGCTTTTGTTTGCAACATAAAGTGAAAGACCATAGAAACCAAGATAGAACTCCAAAGAAATTTAGAGTCCATCTAAATAGTGTTGTGAGGTCTTGATTCTATAAAACAAACAAGCAAAATAAAAGAGAAGGAATGTCCAATTCTTTCTCAGGGTTAAGCTCAGATCGTGGAATTGCGCGGCCGCCAGATAAGTGACAACACCTACCGCATTTATCCTAAATCATTATGGCCCTAAAATCAAAGTGAATATTCAACAGACAACAATCAAAGAAAATAAGTCATGATCTATCATAGCTACTCTCCTCACATGGTGGATCCTGGAGTAGTGTAAGAACATAATCGCGAAATATAGACTGATATCTGACCGACTTAACTGACCTAGTCAACATTTTTGGATGGTTCCTTGATGCAGTTGGATTCTCTTGATTGGCTCGACTCTTTGGATAGGCTTGATTTTCTTGATTGCTCTGATCGTGTTGGCAGCTGATCAAGCTGTGTCAGATGGGCTTAATGCTTGTTCACAAAGCTCATGATTGTGACAATATTGATTGATTTCATTGCTTTGATCATGTTGGTAGTTGATCAAGCTATGTCAGATGGGCCCAATGCTAGTTCGCAAAGCTCATGATTGTGATAATTGATAGATTGATTTGATCGACTTGGCAGCTGATCAAGCTGTGTCAAATGGGCCCAATGCTGATTGGCAAAGCTCACGATTGTGACAGTTGATAGATGGCTTGGTTGCCAGTTGCTTGCTATTTTGAATTGATAGTTTGATAAAGTTGTGTCAGATGAGCCCAACTCCTGATTTGCAAAGCTCATGATTGTGACATTGATTGACTGGGCATGATCACCCTCTGCTCTTTTGATAACCGAGTTGGTTTTATTGCTTGGGAATTTTTTGAATATTTTTTATGAAGATTGATTTTCTCTTGATTTTTGATCTTTTTAGGATTTTTTGATAAGTTTTCCAATTTTTAGGAATTTTTTAGGACATTTAGAATTGCCCCTTAGTCTGGTGGACCAGTATTTAACCATGGGTAAGTGCTTGTGCTCAAAGGGGTTTGTGCTTCTGGATATATCTTGGGTAGTCAGTCTTGCATTTGAAATCTGCGCTAGCTTTTGGAGCTCATTGATGGTGAAGGTAGATTTTGAACACTCGGCGCCTATTTGCCAGGTTTTCACCAAGGTACCTACTCAATAGTGCCTGATTTATAGGTTTTCACTGAGAGAGCGATTTTGTTTCTCTTTACTTTTTTGCTTTTTTGCTTTTTTTTTGTTGTCGCCAAGGCGCCTGATTGTCAGGTTTTCACCAAGGTAACATTTTGTATTTTCTAATTTTCTTTGGTATTTTCTGGATATGTAGATAGGTGCCTTAACCATAGAGACCTCAAGGATAGAACCTCTTTAGGTGCATGTTGTTGATGTAGCTAGGGAGCTTATCTCCTTCTGGTGTTGCTAGCATGAATGCCCCACTCTGAGTTGAGTTGATAATGACAAATGGTCCTAGCCAGTTAGGCTCAAACTTTTTGAGTTTGACACGCTCTGCTTGATTCTTTTGATTTTCCATGAGGACAAGGTCTCCTACCTCAAATTTTTGTGGCTTCACCTTCTTATGATAGTTCCTTCTAAGGACATTTTGATAGCCTTGTAAGTGGTCAAAGACATACTGTCTTCTTTCATCTAGTAACTCCAGTTCACTGAGCCTTGCTACTCTGTAGTCTTCATATGTGATCAGGTTCCTCAATGATATCCTTAGGGATTGGATTTCCACTTCGAGGGGTAATATTGCCTCTGATCCATAGACTAGGGAGAAAGGAGTGGCCCCTGTAGGTGTTCTCACACTAGTTCTATATGCCCATAATGCGGGACTAAGTTGTAAATGCCAGTCTTGCCCTAATTCATTCACTATTTTCTTCAAGATTTTCAAGATTGTCTTGTTAGTTCTTGGACCGGTGCATGGATGAGGTCTCCATGAATTTGACACTGTCTACACCTTTGAACATGTTTGTGTGCATCTGTCTCTATTTTGGGCCAATAGTATCCCATTTGGATGATCTTCTTAGCTAAGTTGTTGCCACCTCCGTGGGTTCCAAAAATTCCTTCATGTACCTCATACAAAGCTTGCTGGGATTCCATGGAAGTGAGACATCGTAGTAATGTTCCATCTAGAATTCGTCTATATAAAATAGTTGAGAGGATGGTATACCTAGAGGCTTGGTGGGTGAGGGATTTTTTCTGGTTCCTAGACAAGTTGGGAGGTAAGACATTGTTTTGGAGATAGTTATAGAAATCTTGGTACCATGGGGATTCAGGACCAACAAGGACACATGTTGATTCCGTGATAGATGCCTGATGTGAGGGCACCAAGAGTTGCTCCACTAGAAACTAGAATTTTGTTTCGTTACCTGGCATATCAATTAGTGATGCTATGGTAGCCATCGCATCTGCAGCTTTGTTCTGTGCTTGTGGGACTTGCTCGAAGAAAATGTAATGGAACTTGGTATGTAGTTTTTTCATCTATGCTCTGTATGGTATGATTTTCTCATATTTGGTCATATAATCATTGTTGACTTGACTGCTGACCAATTGCAAATCGCCAAAGACTTTAAGGTTCTTGATTCTCCATTGAATTGCTATCTTTAGACCGATGACCAGTGCTTCATATTCTGCTATGTTGTTGGTGTATGGGAAGTTAAGTCTGAAAGACTTTGGAATTGTATCATGATCTGGAGTGATAAGCACTATCCCTGCCCCCGCCCATGGTTTGTACATGATCCATCAAAATAAAGTTGCCATACCTCGATTGTCGGTTGTAGCGTCATGATAGATTCGTCAGGAAAGTCAGAAATAATAGGCTGGTGGTCTTGAATTGGTGCCTCTGCTAATTGATTTGTGATCACTTATCCTTTGATGGCCTTTCTGTCTACGTACTCAATATCAAACTCACTTAAGATCATTACCCACTTTGTCAGCCGTCCGGTGAGCGTTTCTTTGCTTAAGAGATACTTTAAAGGATCAATATGTGCGATCAACTTTGTTTGGTGATTCAACATATAATGTCTCAGCTTCTGGCAGGTGAAGACAACTGCAAGGCATGACTTTTCAATTACGTATAGTTTATCTCATATCCAACCAATGTTCTTCTTAGATAGTAGATGACCCTCTCTTTTCCTGCATCATCATGTTGTGCCAAGAGTACACCTAATTCTGACTCTGTCGCTAAGATATATAGAAGCAGTGGTCTACCTTGTACTGGTGGCACCAATATAGGAGACTTGAGAAGGTAGTCCTTGAATATTTGAAATGCATGTTTGCATTGCTTTGTCCATATAAATTTGATGTCTTTGTGCAATATATGTTGGAATGGGTGGCACTTTTTTGCTAGTTGAGCTATGAAGCGTCTGATTGATTGGAGCCTTCCTTGTAACCCTCTTAGTTGTCTCAGGTTCGATGGTGGAGGCATGTCCAATATTGCTTTGAATTTTGCTAGGTCCACTTTGATTCCTCTATGTGACACTATGAACCCCAGTAATTTTCTTGCTGTGACACCAAATGCACACTTCTTTGGGTTTAGACGGACCTTGAATTCTTGCATTCTGTCAAAGATTGGTCCCAAAACTTGTAGATGATCCTTTCAGAGTATTGACTTGGCTAGTATGTCGTCCACATAGTATTCCATTGTTTTGTGGATGAGATCATGAAATATAGTTGTCATAGCCCTTTGATATGTCACTCCGACATTCTTTAGACCAAACATCATGACATTCCAACAATATGTTCCCCAAGGACATGTGAAAACTATTTTATGTTGGTCCTCTAGTGCGATCCTTATTTGATTGTAACCTGAAAAGCCATCCATGAGTGATAGCATTTGATGTCCAACCATTAGATCTACTATCATATCAATGTTTGGTAAAGGAAAGTCATCCTTGGGAAAAGCTATGTTGAGATCTCTGAAGTTTGTGCAAATCTGTATCTGACCACTATGCCTTGTAACTGGTACCAAGTTAGATATCCAGTCTGCATATGGTATAGGTCTTATGAACTTAGCATCTAGGAGCTTTTTCAACTCTGCCTTGACTAGCAATGCAACATGGGGATGCATCTTTCTCAACTTCTGCTTGATAGGCTTGGCATTGGGTAGCAACGGTAGATGGTGTAGTACTAGCTCTGGATCTAACCCTGGCATATCTGAGTAGGACCATGCGAAATTGATCATCCTTGCCTTGAAGAAACTGATAAACTGTTCTCTCTCCTCGGGGGTGAGTGATTTTTCCAAGTATATTTTCTTTGGGTTCTTGTCATCTCCCAAATTGACTTCCTATGTTTCTTCTGCTAGTAATGTTGATTTCTCCTCTGTCAAGGGGAGGAGTTCCTTCTTTCCATCTTCTAGCACCTTAGTGAGGTTTTCGCTAGAAAATACGTCTTCTTTTATCTTTTTATCATTCTTTTGTGGACTGGAAAGAAGAGCTTCCTCCCTGAAATATGCCGCTCTGTCTAGGTTAATGGAGAAGCCTTCCTTGTGATCTCCTGGCAGAATGCCTTCCCTCAGTCCCATGAAATGAGATATAGCCTCATCATTCTCGAAGACATCTAAATCAGGTGGTCCTTGTTGATCCCACTCTATGAGCTTAGGGTGTACAAGCCAGATACTTTCATAGCTGTTTGGCTCTGGTTGACTGAAAGGGACTGTTGATATGGTTCCTACAAAACTATAATGTGATGTGGATGCACCACTTGAGGTATGATAAATGACATGCTTGTCTATGCAGGGTTGTTTGGTAATGGTCAGTTGGTCAAATAGGTATGCTAGATTTATGATAATGTCTGACCGAGGGGAATAATTTGGGATCGACGGTTCAAAGTCGTGAAGGGATCTCCACTCATACTCGTGGGAGTCAGTCTCGATGGAACGCTCATTAGATGTCTCACTTCCTTGGTTATCATTGATTGCTATGTGGAAGTCTATTCGAGTTTGTGTGGTTCCCTCTTCAGCAGACAACAACTGTGCTAATATGTTTCTTATTAAGACATGTTCTATGTTGTGCCCCCAATGCATCTCTGCTATTCGTTCCTGATTAACTTGAATGTCTTGGATTATAGGACTGGTGCTTTGTTGTCTATAGACCAACCCTCTCATGTTTCTCTGGGTTAGTGGGAGAGGCAATTCAAATATGCCTTGTTGTCTTGCTCCCAGCCCGGTTGTACCATCATACCCAAATCTTTGTATCATTGTATAACCATTACCATAGTTTGACATGGGTAGTGGTGGTTAGATTGTCTATGGTGGGTCTTGGTATAACCAAGTATTGATATCTTGTTCAAAAGGATTTTATTCCGCTATGTCTCCCCATCGGACAAAAGTTGTGGGTAGCCATCTGAATAGAATAGGCTGCGGAGTTTCTATTGCAATAATAGATTGTGGCATGCCATGAGTTCTTGGGATTTGAGGCATGTGCATGATGGTAAAAGCCTCTTCATATCTGTATTCACCACGGCCCTTCTCTGTGATGGATATCTAGCCTGCTTTCTGTGTGATATCTTTAAGATTTGAATCTGAAGAGGAGGGAATACTTGCATCCTGGTTAATGACTATCTTTCTTGTTGCTCATGTGACATCCCTGGGATTGGAATCTGAAGAGGATGGGATGCTTGCATCTTGGTTTGATGGTACCTAGTTATCAGTACTGATTTGGACTGCATTACAATATTGGAAAGGATTGGGATCTCCCTCTATGATGATCTCCTCTCCCTGGTGTGGGAACTTGATGCATTGATGGTATCCCAAAGGTACAACTTGCATTTCATGTATCCAAGGTCTCCCTAGTAGCATGTTGTATCCCAACTCAAGGTCTAAGATTTGAAAGGGAGTGTTTTTTACCACAATACCAATACGAACAGGTTGATTTATAATGCCTTTAGAGGACCTTTCCTCTTCATCATAAGCTCTGATATTTATCCTCCTTGTGACATCAATGCTTGATTCTGAATAGCCCAGTTGCTTGATTAACTTTAGAGTACAAATGTTTAACCCATCTCCACCATCAACAAGGACCCTATGGATAATGCTTTTGTGGACTTGGACAAGTAAGTGTAGAGGATCATTATGCAGGGGTTTATGTGGCGGCACATCACGGTTTGTGAATGTGGCATGTTTGTTAGCAGCTATATGGTTGACGATCATTTGGAAGCTCTCAAGTGTTACGTCTCTTGGGATAGCTGCATTCTGAAGGGCTTGGTCAAGTGCCAATTTATGCTACGAAGATATGCGCAATAGGTCAAACATGGAGATCTGGGCAGGTGTGCGCTTTAGTTGGTCCACTATGCTTGTTTTTGGATTTGAGTTTGCTTTAGGATTGGCAGAGATAGTAGGTGAGTATGGTAATCCTTGCAAGATGACTCTGGCACGACGTGTTGTTACAACACAATTGTTACCTTGGTCTTTGATAGTGATTTTAGCCACATGGCTATTTGAAGGATTGAGGCAATTGATAATATTATCATTGTTGGCATACGTATAGTTAACTTGTTTTGCTTGTCCACCAGACCCAGAGGCTTTTCCTTTGTTGTGATCATGAAAGGTATCATTGAAAATAGTGTGATCAGTTGTGCTTTTGGTTTGGGTATTCGTCACATCGATGACCCCTATGTCAATTAGATCTTGGATAATGTGTTTCAATCGGTAACAATTTGTCATTTTGTGCCCTTTCACCTGATGAAATTCGTAGAATCTTTATCATTATACCACCTCGGTTTGTTTTCATCTTAGTCAAAATCCCTGATTTTTGGGAGAGTGATAGTGTTTGATTGTATCAACTTGTGTAAAGTTGATTCTATCGGCTCTCCCAATGGTGTGAAATCTTGTTGCTAGAACTGAAACCATGGTCTGCGTTGATTTTGTTGTTGGCCATTTGACACAGTGGCCGCTTGTATAGGAGGAGGTTGGTTTTGGGTGTATTCTTGTTGAGTGGGCCCTATGGGTTTTTGGTTGGCCATAGGTGCGCCTTACAGTGACACCTTGGGTTGTGTATAGTTGACTGTCTTCACATCAATGACACCATCACTAATGACATTTTTGTTTTTGTTCCACCACTTAGCTTTGTCCGTTGCATTTTTGTTTGTATTTGTTTATGTGGGGTCTGCAAGGATTCATCATTTGAATAAGTTCTACTCATAATGAACTTCTCTTTCGATGAGTTGTGTGAAATTTAGAGCTAACTGTAACTCTGTTGTGAATGACATGTCTGAAATTAGATTGTCAACAAACATGACTATTAAGTCTTGTTCGGGAACATCATATGTTATGCGGTTTGCCGTATTCCTCCATCTCTATAGGAATTTAACAAAAGACTCTCCATCCTTCTATTTGATATTACAAAGGTCCTTGATGCTGACCTTGCGCTCGATTTTATGATGGAAGTGAGCTATGAACTTTTCAGCTAGTTCACCCCAAGACTGAATGCCATAAGGTAAATATGAGAACCATTCCATTGCTAGTCTGGCCAAGCTTTGTGGGAACAATCACATTAGATAGGTCTCATCATGGGCGATTTTGATGCAACTAGAAAAAAACTCTTGGATATATTCAATAGGGTTGGTATTGCCCCTATATTTGTCAAATTTTGGTACTGAGAAGTGATTTGGGAATGGAGACATGTGAAGAGAATGGTCAAAGGGGTATGGGTATAAATCCTCTGCGGTATAGGATTTAGTTTGCCCCTGATTTTGCATATTCGTCATTTGGGTTTGAAGGGTTTGGATTTGTTATATTAACATGTTCATTTGATATTGAGGCTGGTGTGTGACGACATTCCTCTGTGCTATGGTGGGTATAAGATTGTGCCTCTATGTCCCTTGAGTAGGAACATAAGATTTCATCCTAGGGACTTGATATTGATTCCCCACCGAGTGATTTGTAAATGGAGGGACATGAGTAGCCCATGGTGGGTTTTGATGTGTTTGTTGTTGTGATTGAAACTGGGGTTGATACTACTGCGGTTGGTATTGCTGCTGCTGAGGTTGGGGTTGAAACTGGGGTTGGTGTTACTAAGGTTGGATTTGAGGCAACTGAAGCTGGGGTTGTTTTTGTGAAGGTTGGACTTGAGGCAACTGAAGCTGGGGTTGTTGTTGCGAAGGTTGGATTTGAGGCAACTGAAGCTGGGGTTGTTGTTGCGGGGGTTGGTTTTGAGGCAACTAAAGCTGGGGTTGTTGTTGTGGAGGTTGGACTGGTGTCAGAATGGGAAAATATGTAGCCTTAGGCGGGCCTTGACTGTAAGTAATTATTGCAGAGATGGATCCCTACGGACATGAGGTGTTGATCCCAAGACTAGTGTGAATTAACTGTAGCAACGACATAGTTTTAGAACAGTTGGTGTTTGGTGGGATGGAAGGCATAGCATGAGAGCTTGATTGTCCTGGTCATGAGACCAAAGGTGGAGGCATACTAGTGACCATGTGTGCACTTATTTGTGAGCTTGTCATGCCTTGAGTATAAGATGTGCTGGCCTAGGTTGGGTCATTGGTTTGACTGGATATAGTGTGTGTCAATGTGGGTAATACCAATGGTGGAAAGATTGGAGACATAACAGGTAGCATCTTAGGAGGTTGAGTAGTGTTCTGACCTATGAGAGGGTTTTCGAGCCATATAGTCGATACACTGAATTCATCAGGGAGTTTGACTCCCTTCTTTATTAACATGGCCAAGTAACATTCAGGGTTCCTCTCTACAACAATGTCAACTACTTTCATGGAATAAGCATCTTGCTTCACATCTTCAAGTTCTTCTTCTATGATATCTTGGAAAAGGCTGCCCCACGGGGTTGTTCAATGAATAGAGCAGAACTGGTATTCATGAAAGGATCATTCTCTTGCTTTGTTTTCCAAGTAGGGAATTGGTTGATATATGACTCATTAGGTTGAGTTCTAGCCTTAGACCTTGTGGAAGGGCCTCCGTGAGGTGTTTGAGACATAGTGCGGTCCATGTTTTGTAACTAAAACAAGTGATATAAAGAAAACAAGGAAGAAGATCCTCTTTGAGGAAGTCCGAGTTATGTTTTGGACAAGGGTACTTCAAGGACAGATTTTGATATAACTTGATCTCAAAGTGGTGATGATAGAAAGGTAAGATTTGCTGACCTTTGCCTTGGACAAAGTCACTTTGATAAAGATGATGATGTTTGATATGATGAGATCAAGGTATTTTGAGTTTGAGATTTTGAACTAACAATGTTTTTGACAATAATTGTGCTTTTACAAAGAAGGGATAGTCTTTAATATTTAGAGATTCACACAATGTTCTTCACGTTTTCCTTGGATAGACACTAGTTTTGGACACCAAATGAAGAATTCTTTCAAGGTTTTAGGTCAAAATAGGAATATAGTATCTCTGGTCAATTGCGTATAATTTCACCGATATCGGTAAAATAAATGGTCGATTGTGGTATTTTATCACTAATTGCGGTAATAAACATGATGATTGTGGCAATAAATAAGTCAACTGCGGCAAACTTCCTTCAATTGCAGCACAATGCGGGCAATTGCGGTAATGAGGAATAGTCTAAAAAAAAGACTAGAGGATAAGTATCACTGCTTGATAATTTTGAAATTTTTGGAACAATGCTTCTAATTTGCAAGACAGTTAATGTTGACAACCCTAGATTTTAACATGTTTGACTCATTTTGACAGTTTGGATGTTTTGTTTTGCGTTTTCATAAACTGATCAAAGAAACAAGCATAATAGACATTGTGTTTTGAAGAATGAAGATTGAAATTGTGTATATTCTACAACTTTTTGTAGTTGCAAGGTTATCACGAGGTCTCAACAATGAATAGTCAGATTAATCTAGGTTAATGGCTTCAGAATACAATGTTATAGGCCCAATACTTGAATGTCCGTTAGCTCACACAACAATTGTCACGCTACTAGGACACGAAGATCCACGATGTAGGTGCCCGTATTTTTGTCATTTCCAGGTATTGTTGCCATGAAGTAAAGATCTCTTTCACTACACAAATACTATGGGACACATATGTTGGGAATCTTGGGTGAAAATTCTGCAACCCCTTGCACTATAATAAGGTACATGTTCAGAGGTAAAACGGGTTTGCCTCTAATTAATCAAGGTTGTAGTAAGGGTCTGTGGTGTCTCTCCAATTGGTTTGTACGTGTGTGACTCACTTAAGAGCCTAGTTGATCATGTTGGCTCGTTAGGGATATTCACCCGATCCAGACTATTATCAACATGCCTCGCCTGAGCTTGGCTAGATAAGATAGAACTTTGGTTCGCGCCTTGTTTATATAATGATCAGAAGGATTACCGGTTTAAAGTCATTCTCCGAGGAAGAAGCACATTCTCCGAACAGGCCTTTCTAAAAAAGTATAAAGGTTTGTAATCTAACAGTTTGTGCAAGTGCACCCAAAACTCAAGACATAAGGTAAATCGATTAAGCTCCAAAGTTTGAAATGTGAACTAAGCTACACCACCATA
>MU225377.1:84453-103391 GCA_018584345.1 Thuja plicata
TTAATTAATTAAATAAAATTAATTATTTAATTAATTTTGGGAATTTGATTAGATGATTTGGGGAATGAATTTAGAGGAAAATAGATGATTAATTAATGATTAAAAAACTATTAATTAATAAATGAAAATGAGTATTTTTAATGTAAAGTCGCAAGCCTGTCCATTTTAGGGTGTCTACAAGTACAACTCTGGACAAACCTGCCTCACTCAAAATAATATTTGAGGAACTGTCCATTGAAGGGCAATGGGAAGGGTTCCCTAGTCATGGTGCTGAGGTGATAGGTATTTACCTCGCAAATCTCTGAGATCAAATATGGTCTAAGCCAGAGCCATTGGAATTTGGTGTGCTTCCCTTTCTTTTCCCAGGCTTTATCCCAAAGGAGGACCAAGTCCAAAATCTGAAAGGCCTTATATTGGGCTCTTCGGTCAAACCATCATTTTACTATTGTTTGGTGATGTGCAAAATGTTCAAGGGCTGCATCTCTTTGTTCTTCCATTCTCACCAAAGTTAGGAGCCGAACCTCCATAATGTTATCCCTGTTGCTGAATTGATGCATGAACTGTAAAACTGAGATTTGTAAGTTAATTGGGAACATTGGGTTTTGGCCATAAACCAGATGGAATGGTGATGTCCCTAGGGTGGCCTTAATTCAAATTTGATCCATCCAGAGGGTGAATATTAGCTTTTGATGCCAATCCCAAGGATTCTGTTCTAACAGGTGTTTGATCACTTCAAGCAAATTTTTGTTAGTTGATTCAGCAACACCATCCCCTTGGGGGTAATAGTTGCTAGAAAAATTCAGAGTGATCTTCTGGTCATAGGTCCATTCTAGTAATTGTACCAAAAAAATGTCGGACCATTGTCACACACTATAGCAAAATGTATTCCAAATCTTGTGACGATGTTTTCTTCCAGGAATTTGATAACTACGTCTGTCGTGTTGTTTTTACAAGGTATGACTTCAGACCACCAGGTGCAATAATTAGTAGCAATTAGGATGTATCAGTGGTTGGCAGATGAATTGGGGTTGATTTCCCTGATAAAGTCAAATGCCCATTGGGCAAAGGGTCTAACTTCAAAAACTAGCTGCAGAGGCATGGCCAGGTTTCGCTCGCGATGTGCCGCAGTTTGACAAGTATGACACTTTTGGACGTGAGTGTAGACATATTTAAAGATACAGGGCCAATAGTATCTAGCCTGAAGGATTTGATGGGTAGTGGCATCTGCTGAACCATGAACGGTTCCAAACTGCCTGTGGAATTCTTTGATTATTTTCACAACTTGAACCCGATCGATGCACCGAAGGTACATTCCTTCATAGTTTCTACAGAAAAGTGTGGCATTTTTTTATCATGAAATGTGCGCTTTTCAACTGCAGGGCGCGATGTTTGTTTGGAGGCAATCCCTTCGGGCATCTATTATTTAACAAGTACACCAGATCAATGTACCATGGGTCTCGAGTGATGGACTCCACCGTATATGTCTAACATTCAATGTGGGGAGTCTCTTCTGCCAACGCTCTACTTAGTCCTTGACCTCAGACTATTTTCATGGGTTGCATCTCTAAGTCATATTCCTAGAGGATGGCCATCCATATCCCCCGTCTTTCACCCAATTCACTTTGCATCAACAAAGATTTCACCGCCTGGTCTGGGATGATGGCATGCACCTTGCTTTGGAGAATATAATGTCAGAATTTCTTCATGTTGCGAATGAGAGAAAAGGCCTACTTTTCTAAGGATGAATACCAGACTTTGGTGTTCTTGAAGGGGGAGCTCATGAAAGCTATCGGTCGTTCTTCCCCTTCGACCTTTTGGGTCAACACTACCGTGGCAGAATGTGGTGAAACAAAGGATTAGATATAGAAAGGGAGGGAGTAGTCTGGGCTAGCCAGAATAGGTGCCTCCAATATTGTCTATTTAATCTGGGCAAACGCCTGCTTTGCTTCAGGACTTCACTCAATTTTGGTATCTTTTTTCATCATTTCGTTGAGTGGTTTTACGATCTCGGTGAATCCAATGATGAACCGCCAGACAAAGTTGATCTTTCCAAAGAAAGATCTCATTTCCTTCTTGCTGTCGGACATTTGTAGGTTTAGGAGTGCTTCAACTCTCTCAAGGTCAATGGATATACCCTTCTTAGAGATAATATGCCTGAAAAACTTCCCTTTAGTGACCCTAAATATGCATTTCTTGGGGTTGAGGGATATTCCATACCGGCGACATATCTCACAAATTTGGGCGAGGTGGGCAGAGTGATCACGCCTGTCCCAAGAGAAGATGGTCAAATAATCCATGTAGATGATTATGCATCGATTCACAAGGCCCTTGAACACAATGTCCATAGCCTTCTCGAATGTAGCCCCTGTGTTAATCAAGCCAAAGGGCATTCTCCGGTAGGGAAACGTTCCCTACTTGGTGGTAAACGTTGTTTTGTCTCTATCTTCAATTTTAACCATGACTTGGTTATATCCAGAGTACCCATCCAAGAAAGACATCGTTTGGGATCCGTTCACTATTTGCAACACCTCATCCAACGAAGGGAGAGGGTGATTATCTTTCTTGGAGGCCTTGTTCAAATTTTGGAAATCCACGCAAAGGTGGATCTCGCCACTTTTCTTCCTCACAGGGACTAGGTTGGCAACCCACGTAGTATGCAGGATTGAAAAGATTATCTTGGCTGACAACAGTTTTTGCACCTCCTGATGAATCAGAGGCTTGATCAGTGGGTTGACAGGTCATTGCTTTTTCCAAAAGGCTTAGCATCAGGTTTGAGTGGGATGGTATGAGTCATATTGGATGTGTTGTATGTCTTCAAATCCTTATACCCCCATGTGATCACATTAATGTATTCTCGGAGAACCGCGAGAATCTTCTCCTTCTCCTCAAGGGAGCAGGAGGTGCCAATATGTATCATTTTCTCTTCACCGGGCTGGCCAATGTTCACTTTCTCAAATTTCCCTCCCCTAGAGGAGGATGATATCTTTTCTCAGCCCTGAGGATCAGAATCAAAGATTTGTTCAATTGCAACCATCCCCTTCGGGATGGTGTTGGTCGGTAGGTCCATGATCCCATCATATTCATCACCCTACCCAGTGTCATTGTGATCTCTTTCTTCCACTATATGGTCCTCAAAGACACCAACATTGGCCATGAAGGCTAGGATATGTTGGTCATCCTCAAAGACCTGAAAGTGGGTGACATTGTCTGGAATGGACGGGGTGGGGATCATCTCAATGGAAAATCTCTGGAGTCGCAAGCTAACCATGGGCTCAAGTGTGCTGGCAGAAATAGAAAGGGCATCTGGGATATAGTTTCATCTCCGGGGAATAAGATCGATGCCAAAGGGATCAAAATACTCAATAAGGCTCCATGCCCAGTTGTGATATGCAGCTAACCTCTTATCATGACAGGTGTATTGACTCCGAACTTGTTTGACAATCAACTCTGAATCACCCAGGGCCTGGAGTTGAGTGATTCCTTTCCTTAGTGCAAATAGGAGTTCGAGGACCAAGGCCTCATACTCTGTGATGTTGTTCATGTAGTTGAACTGCAGCCTATAGGATGCAAGAAAGGATTTTCTCCGCGGGTTTATTAATTCCACTCTGGCCCCACAACATTGTTTGGATCGGGACCCATCGAACTTAAGGGTCCACAAATTGTCGTTTGTCATCTGGTGCTGGGAAGACGAAGCGGTCTTTGGATTATTTTTGGGAGGGATCAGAGGAGTTTCCTCTGCAACCAATGGTATGTGGGTGAGGTTTGTCTCCAGAGTGGTTTGTGATTGAGATCCCTGGACATGTGGCATTGAAGAGGCACTTTTAGTGGGAACACTAGGTTTTGGGGAATCAGTTGCGTGTCCTTTTCTCTGGAGGGCATCAATGTGCCAGGTGGTGGCAGCAAGGCAAGGCTCACACTCCAGCTCTAAATTTTTTTGGTAATTCACCCGGCACCAAGTGCCAGACAAGAGTGTGGTGGGGGTCACTGCAGCACCCGGAGAGTTAACCTCATCCTTCAATTTTTCTTCCAGGCCCTGGGTTCTCTGTAGAATTATGGGATCCTCTCCCGGGGTGAAATTGAATGTTAAGATCTCAAGGGGTTGGTATACCCCCAGGGAAGTCTCAGAGAATAGGACCTCATTTACCATCCCAACTTTGGTGAGGGCCTATTTCATTCAGGGCTCACTTTCAACTAGGATCTTGTTAGATTATCCTTCCCAAGGGAGCCATAAGTGAGAGAAGTCAGTCAAAAAATATCCATTCAGGGACTTGGACCAATTCTGACTTAACAACATCCCATAAGTTTCTGGGATGTCCACCACTTGGATGTTGATTGTACTGGCTATCCTGGGGTCCTGGATGAGTTGAATCCAGACATTCTTTAGTTCACCCACCATTTTTACAGTAGTTTTATCCAGTTGGATTACTGTGTCGTTAGACGGGGTGGGGCGAAATTTGAGCTTCTTGCATATAGATAGGGGCATGATGTTGCCCAAAGCCCCAGAATCTACTAGGCAATTGTGTATGTTTTTCCCTTGTATGTTCAGGCCTAGCAAGAAGGGAGGATCTTCAGTATTTCCCTGGAAGACAGCCGTGTTGGCATCCTTGAAAGAGATAGTCTTGGGTGGGCGACTGACGGCTTCCGGGTTTTCCAAGAGCTTCAAAAGAGAATTATTCTGCTCGAGACAATTTAGCAAAACCTCCATCAAGGTCATGGAGGTGGTGGTCTATTCTAATGCCTTTGTAATGTCAAACCTTCCTTCCAGGAACTGGTGGCTTCCCTCGGCCGGGTCCTTGGCTTGGTTAGAGCTAGAACCTTTTGGAGGGACAAACTGATTGGTTGTGTTGTCCCGGGGAGGAGTATCTTTGGGAGGTGTTGGCATGTAAACTGGTCGTTTACCAACCTGACTCTGAGTGTTATAGGGAGCCCTTGGGTTGGTGAAGGCATTGGCCTCAAAAGCCAAAATAGATTCATCAAACAACCCCTCCAGTTCAGGTTCTTCTTCACCTCCTTTATTTGGTCCAAAGAAGATGGTATCATAGGTGAAGGCATCATGAGTGGGCTCTTGCACAGGAGGCTCTGGGAGAGTAGGGTTGGAAGCTTATTGTCTGTCCAGCTAGGAAATCATGATGAATTTCTCCAGTGTGGCACAATTTACCTCATTGTGAGAGCCTGTGTCATGCAATCTACACCAGTTGGTCATGGGCTAGAAGTCCGTGACTGGCATGAAATGGGACGGTCCAGCACCATTCTGATTGGTGTTTTGGTTTAGAGGCGGACCTCCAGCATTGGCATTGTTGTTCCATTGCTATTGGTTGGGAAAGGCCTATTGTTATAGTTTCATCCTCTGGCATTGTTGTTTCGTTGGCTGGAGAAAATATTCCCTCTTTGGGAATTGGGATTCTGGGGCACGTAGGACCCCACCTTTAGTTGATTCATGTCCACAGTCAGTGTAGAAAAAATTCACCAAAGGGATTCAACCTCAGCGGTCAACTGGGTGTTCACATCGCAATGCGACAACTGTTGTTGTTGGTTCCCTGGAAAAGGGGCAGCATTTGTCAGAGTCAAGGGCGGAAATCCTCCAACCGCGAATGACTGGAAGAAAGGCACTCTGGGCGGTGTTATGCCCTGCATACCCATCCCTAAATTTTGTGTGCAAAATGTTGGGTCCCCTTTTTCACTTTGGCTTCTCTTGTTTTCTTCTCTAGGTTTTCCTTCCCATGAGGTTTGTTTTCTTTTGCTTTTTTTCTTTCGTGTCTCTGGGACCCGGTCCCGGAGATGGTTGTTTCTTCTCTAGAGTTGGATTTCAGACTCTGGGATTCTTTGCCATGATGTCTTCTTCTCATAAGGAGGCATGGTCATGTAGAATCCCCGGGCCCAGAGTCTGGAGGTTTGCTTGTTCCAGAGTTTGTGGGGAAAAGGGTAACTTGCTTTTACCATGAGTATAAATAGAAATTACTGGTCACTTTTATAGTTACCGCGATTAAAAACACTTGTACTCAGAGCAATTAAACGATGATTAAATTGTGATTACCCTATGCTTAGTGTGTTGTTATCCATTACTTTGAGGTGCTCATTCATGGTCATTTGAAGGTAGAGCTCATTGCATGAGTGCTCCTGGTGTTCTTTTCCCCCACTCTTCTGCAGATTTCCAGGTAGGTTCTCTGGTTCTTTGCCTTTTTTGCCTTTTTTGTTGTTTTTGGTTTTTGTTCTTTGGTTCTATTTTCATTTTGCATCATTTCATTTTTGTCCTATTAGTTTTTCTTGTTTGGTCTACCTCTCGTTGGTGGGTTGGCACTGCCAGAGGGTTGTTCGCCCTCTGCGCGGTCGTAGTTTAATGTAAACAGTGTATAGTGCCTTGGGATAGTCTGTGTGTCCCTATAAATATTTTTAAATAATGTATATTTTGTGTATATCTATTTCGGCCCTCCTATATTGTACATGTATATGTTTATATATCCTTCTGAGCTCACGAGTTCATTGCACTCTATCTTGCATTTTCACACCATGAGATCGAGCTTGTTGAGACGGAGACGCCATGGTTCAAACTTGACACCTTGCTGGTTCAAGCCATGGAAGATTTCTCTCTCCTCTATCTCATCGCATTGATGGTGAGATTAATTTCCCATGAGTGAGCATTCAAATAAGTCCTATCTGGCATTCATTTTTCCCTGTGTCGCCACTTGTCTTAATTAATGCTTTCAATGCCTTTACGATGCCTACCATGTGATTATGTACCAACCCACGTCAGCCAAGTTAGGTTTCCCAGCAATCACATCGGCATGACAACATCTTATTATCTGGACTTTGGGCCTTTGATGCCCCCTATCTTGTATTTCCTCCTGTCAGTAGATCCAGACACCCCGAGATTAAACTCATGATTATTTCAAGTATTCTGGGATTATTATGATGAACATAGCATTTGTTGGACAGGTACTGCAGGGGGGCGATGTTCCAAAACTTTAGTGTTCTTTATATATATGTATCATGTTCTAACAGTTTTCTAGTCCTGTAGGTTGCAGATAGATTGATCAAACATGTCTGACGTTATTGCCCCTCCTGATAGTCTGGAACTACTTACCACTTCCACTTGGGCAGCTACAAAGTCCAAAATGGAGAGAATGTTAGCAAAGCTACCTTTAACCTCCAAATATCCAAAGGAGGGAGCTATTGCGGGGTCCAAGGTGGACTCCAAAGTCTAGGAAATAATAGATACAAACCCCAGAACTTGGGCCGAATCGCAAGGTCTGATCCAGACCATTTACAGGTTAAAGGTCGAAGGAGACAAAATTGCCACTTGCAAATTTTCCGTATTTGGTGTAGTCACCAGAACTAATAAAGTAGCTGGAAATACTATACAATGTGCCTACTTGCACAGTCCTACTTCCAAATCCCCAGCCGCTACAATACCACGCCACAATTGTCACCTTGGATGCTCCAACTTTTTCTTTCAGGTTGGGGATTCCTCAGTTCAAAGGGTTCGCTATCGTCACCTGGATCATCTCACTAAAAGAGTTCGGCAAGGCCGAAGGCGTTTCTCGGCAACACCTCAACAGTCAGTGGCTGAAATCTCCAAAGCGAGACCACAAAAGAATGAAGTTAGAAATTCCCTGCGGGGATTTAAAAGAGCCCATCCAGGTGGGTATAATCTTTTTATGCAGGGTTTTTGGATGGTCCCATGCCCGAGAATTCTCAACGTGGATGTATTATTTTCTATACTACATCACTACCCACAATCGAACCTTCAACTGGGCAGCTATTATAGCTAATCACGTAGATACACAGATGAGGACCGTCGCCCAGACCTCTCAGTTTTATATGACTTCATATGTGTTGTGGGCATTAGCACAAAAAAGGCTAACTTTTCCAGGTTTGGGAATGGCTGGAGAACTTGAAAATGGTCCAGGACAGGTCACACCATGGAATCATTATCCCCAGTTACAGTAGGAGTTCATTTTCCTGAACTTCTATCGGGTAAATGACGTGTTCATTTACCATAATATCTTAACCCTTACCCAGGATTCCGAGTACCACCTCTCACAGGTGGCGATGAATCTAGTCAACTCCTACGGCTAGTATTTTATTCAGTTTTGGCATCATACCTACATTAGGGTGATAGGCTTCAATGGGAAGCCCTATCTTCTTCCCCGGTATTGCGGGGACAAGATTTTTCTTTTAGAGTTTTATAGGCATATCCTAGATCTACACGCCTTCTTCATATAGAAGTAGGTCATCAACGTTCCATTCCCATTCTCTTGTGGGGATTACACATGCAGCCTCACCACAGACCGGGAGGCAGATAATGAACTGAAGAGCTTGGGGCTGGTGGAATTTGACTACGCCCGAAAGAATTATGATCCCCGCGACAAGATTGCCACAATACTACCTCAGGTGTCTGAACCACATGAAGAGGATATTGAAGACTTCTGGGTGGACTACCAGGATAGTTTTGATCTCTGGGATCGACAAAATACAAGGATGAGCAAAGGGCTCATGAAAATGTTGGACCTTCAGACCTTCCCAAAGGGATTTAAAGATGACGGGCCGCTGGAGGATCCAGCATACAAAGGACAAGGGTTGGATAAATAGGATCTTCCTCTGGTAGATTGGGCCACCTAGGAGGATCTAACAATTGAAGGGGTATGCCACCCCATTATAGAGACAAGTCACCAATACTTCACCTAGGTGAGTCTCAAAAGCACCCGGAAGAAATCAACGGTCAAGAAGACCACTCCCTCTTTAGTCGACGTTGGATCTTCCTCATCTTCCGCAGCCGCTGAAACAAGCATGAGTAGAGGGAAAGAAAAAGAGGGTGCCCTGGTTCTCAAGGCACCTCCCCAGATCCCCACCCTTCTGATGGACCAACTGCATCAACAAATGGAGTCGGCAAAGCTGACCAGCCAACAACTAAGTATGTAGGTATCTGTCGGTCTCCCTATAGCTCCAATGGCATCTGCTCACCTGGCAGGATCCCTGTTGTTGGCAGCCATGATGAGTAGACAAAATTTCACTAAGGTGGAGTCTACTAGCATTCTGGTCGGTGCTTCACTTATAAGAAAGAACAAAATAGTGGTGACCCCCACACCAAGTGCAACAGCCACCCCCGACATGCCAGAGATGCCCCCAGTAGATGTAAGTTCAGACTCTCCCAAACTCAAAGATATCTTAGACTCCTTGCCCTTGAACGATGATTTTGATGACACCTTCTCAACGGAGGAGCTCCTAGAGATTCAACATGGTATAAGTCATGCGGTAGAGAAGATTGCGGCTTAGGACAAAGAAGAGGCCCCCATTGAGAAAGAAATCCTAGAAGAGAAAGATACATCAGAGGAAGAGGCTCGGGAAGAAGTATAGACAAAACTTGAGAGGGAGAGAGTACCGGTCCAAGAGACCGAAGATGCACCAAAGAAACATATAGATGAGCAACCAATAGTCAGGGAACCTAGACCCACAGGAACAACCATACCCCCGACTATCACGCTCCAAATGCCTTTGGTAACTTTGGGTGACCAAGTGCCCCAAAAAACTTTTGGTGAGGTAGTTACGACGGCCGCCTTGCTAAATTTCAGCCAGAGACCTCACCCACCTCTAGAGGATGTTTCGATGGAGGAGAATGCTCCAATAGATGAAGCCAATGCGGCCCAGGAGCAGCAGTATCAAATAGACTAGGAAGTCTCAGATAAAGAAAATGAAGAAACAACTGGCACCAGGAGGGACAAAGTCCCTAAAAATATAGAAGAGATTGAGGCTAGAGAGAAGGCTCTGGATGGTGTAACAAAAGATGCTAGTATGGCGGAGAACGTTGAGGGTTCCGAAGAATAGGAAACAAAAAAGGAACAAGAACATGAAGAACTGGAAAGATAGGTAGATAAAGAGCCCAAAGATAATGTACATTCTGGGAACACGCCACCAGATTCTAAAAGGAATCCTGATGAATAGGTATTGATAGCAAGGCCACCCCAGCCGTCCTAATGGCTGGTGGAATCCAAGAAGAGGAAAACCTGGTGGTGGCCACAAGTTCTCCACTCTCATTGGCCAAAATGATGGCCAGAAATATAGAGGCTAAGAAGCCCAAGAAAGCACGGGCAGTCCATACTCTCCAGACTAGTCCCACCGGTATTACACTTGCGACTATCGCAACACCCCCTCTTGATGCAGATGCAGCAGTCATAAGGCCTGAAGACTACAGAATAACAAAAGCAGCATTGGGGAAGAGGGATAAGCAAGGTGAATTAGACTTGCTGAAAGAAGCCACCAAGGCAATAGAGGCCACATACCTCAAATAGGGCCAGAAGCTGCAAGAGGAAAGAGAAACAAATGTCAATCTCCTCCTGCTTCTGGAAGAACTAACGCAACCTTTAGCCGAAGTCCACCCCGGAACCCCTTCCTCCGGATTGCCACTTGCACAAGGCGGTGTGGATTCTCTGTGGATAATAAAAAAGAAATCACAGGTTGTGGATGGGTGGGGCGTTGAGTAGGTGACCACAATGAGACAATTTCTGGCGGCGTCCCTCCAGGACCTTTATAGGGTTGATTCTATTCTTTACCATGCACGAGGCTCCGCTCAAGTATGGGAGCAAGATTTGGAAAAATATGAAAAGTGGAAGGCCAGGCTAGAAGAGATCCGCAACATTGGCGAAGAAATCGCCATAGAGTCCAGAATTTTTGGAGAAGAATCATATGATTCCCTCTAGGTCCAGTACTCCAGACTTGCCCTCAAAATTGAGGTTTGCAAGGAACTGGTTAAGACCTTGAAAGAGAAGATAATGGTAGCTAGATATCCCTTAGGTTTGTTTAAGGCATTCGTGGTTAGGGTATCACAAGTTGATCCCTTCACCACTGGCACATGTACATAGAGGACTATGTCCTCAACAAGTTCAATGAGCATATGGAGTCCCTGTATCTACCAGCTGGAGATTTTGACCAGGGCAGGTTATCCAGATTGTCAAAAACTATGATCCGATCGCATGAGGCCATCAAAATGGTGGATAAATTCCAGAACAAGACTGGAGAAGTTGAGGAAGCATTGGAGGCTGTCCGCAGTCGGTGGGACAACATTTGAAGTATAGATGAAGAAAGCATAGGACAAGTGTTAGAGGCTTGGGAAAAATCATAAGGAGCAATAAGTCCTCCGAATTTGGGGGATGTTCAGGGGAAGATATGTCTTTATATTCATTCATTCTTTTGGAACACAAGTTCCCGGATCCCAGAATTCTGGATCCTACATTTTTTGTATTCTTTAAGTGACCCGTGTCCTGGTCCCCAAGGCCGACCGATCACTTTCAAGGCAGTTAATAAAGGTTGTCAGAAGGTGGGTAACTGCAACAAGGCATGTCAGCTCGATAAGATATTTTCTGACAGATGGTCTTCCTGAGGTGCCGCTTCAACGTTACACCTGGCACATCGAAGACAATGAGCCGCCCTCCCATTTATGAGGCATATAGCCTCGATCCCCAGGGGATCATATTTCTTCTCTCATCCTGACTCTCTTCTCAAGGCTAATTCTTTCACTTTGATTTTCTTGTCTTATTCTTCTGACATGTCAGACCTTCTCCATCTTGAGGTCTTATGTAGCGTGGTGCAGGTAGTACCGGCCACAAAAAAATAGTATTATATTGTGAAGGTGTAAAGTTAGGTTAGTTTTAGGTCAAATGATGTGTATAAATAATAAGTTTGACCTCATTCCAAGGGTCGGTAAAATTGATGATTTTGCAGTCCATAGCTAATGAAAATATGGTTTTCTCAGTTCTTAGTTGCAGAGCTCAATGCTCCATAGTTTTAAGCTTTTAGTAGTTAGATTCTCCCTTGGAGCCACCATTGTACCATGCACCAGTGCTTGCTAGAAAAGATGTTAATGAAGAAGAAAGAGTTCTCTCAATGATGTTGTTAGCATTTTATCTTCTGGGTTAACGGTATTTTATGCTTTGTGTTCTTCATGTCCTTTGCTCTGATAATTAAAGTAGATTAATGACCTCCTTTCCTTTGCTAATGATAAAATATGAACTGATGGTTGTATATTTCTTCGGTATTTAGTGTAGTGTGTTAGAGCATTGTTGATGTCTTGAATGTTTCGTATAACTATAGGTAGATGAAATATTTCTAACTCTACAATATCTTTTGAAGTTTATTTGTTAAATGAATGCAAACTTGCAGGGAAGCCCACTCACTTGAATCCCTGGAGAAGACGAGTTGAAGATAACCAGCTATCCCCCTCAAACAAACAGTCACATCTCCCAACTGAGCCCAGCACTGTCGAGACCCGACTCTCATGTGCTTGGAGGCCTAGGGAATCTCATTTCCTTGGATAACCTTTATAGGTGAAGTTAGTCGGTACCCCGGTACCCAGTGAAAACTTAACTCTATTGGCAGACCTGGTCACAAAGCCCCATCAATAGGCGGTTGTGTCTGAGGTTGTTGCATTTGCTATGGCTGGTTCCAGGGGAAAGATTCCAGACCCGGTGTTGTCTGGGCTTGAGATGGATACACGTGCAAGGCCTGCTGGTCTATCGGTGGTGGTGGGGAATTCATGGCCATTGTGGGAGCACCCATCACTTGATTAGGGTTATATCCCCCAACGTAAGAAGTTCCACCAGGGATCATGTTATATGGTGCGCTCTGCCCAATCCCACCCAAGGATTTATTAAGACCACGGGACAACTCCAAGGCTAGGTTGTAAAATTTTTCCAAGGTGTCCCAGTTGTCAGGGAGGGTAGTTCTCCAGAGGAGAGTGGTAGCGAAGGGGTCTATCACGTTGAGATAGGTCTGGATAGTCACTTCTGCGGATGGGATGAAGGGACCCGTGCATCGTTTTAAGGTGCGTTGGAACCTGTGATTGAATGCTATAAGAGGTTCATTCAGTTCTTTCCTAATAGAGATGAACTGGCTGTGGGACCATGTTGGGTCCACATGTACATGAAAGGAATCTAGGAAGGCATCCTCCATGTCCTGCCAACTATTGATGGAGTTGGCAGGAAGGTTAAGCTACCAGTTCAGTTTGTTTTGTCCTAGGGACAGAGGGAACATCCGGGTCACAACATCTTGATGTTGGATCCGGTGTCAGTTCATGGCATCTTTGTATTCCTGTAGATGCTCTTTTGTGGTTCATGAGCCTAAGTTCTCATATCGGGGACAAATATTTTCTAGGTGCGAAGGTAAATCATTCATTGCACCCAGAAAAGTTCCCATCGGGGACCTGGTATTTCCAAAATATGCAGTTATTAGGGGCGTTGGATTTTGATTGGGTTGAGCATTGATTCTCAGGATCACCTGGGGGACTTGGGTATTCTATGGTAGGCTAGATCCCCAGACAATGGTGGCTGATTTGGCTTTAAGGGTCCATTTCTTTTGAGAAGGAGGCCTGAGTTCAACAAACCTTCCGGGGTTGGGAGCTGATCTAAGGAATCTTTCAAATCTTGCGGGTGAGAATGATCTAATCCCACTAAAGGCTTGACTCCTAAAACTATGGCTTGGGGAACCCTCAGGCGGTGTAAAATCTGAATCCTCAAAATGGGACAAGTTCATGCCCTCCCTCTAGCGCCAGTTTCTGTTGACAGGACTTTATGACCGGGTACGCCAACAAAGGTAAGTTGTCACTGGGTACCGGGGTAACGGCCAACTTTACCTGTAAAGGTTGTCCTAGGAAATGAGATTCCCTGAGCGTCCAATAACATGAGAGTCGGGTCTCAACAGTGCAGGGCTCAGTTGGGAAATGTGACTATTTTGTTTGAGGGGGATAGCTAGTTATCTTAACTCATCTTCTCCGGGGATTCAAGTGAGTGGGGTTTCCTGCAAGCGCGCACTTAACAAATAAACTTCAAAAGATACTATAGAGTTAGAAATATTTCATCTATGTATAGTTATACTAAACATTCAAAACATCAACAATGCCCTAACACACTACATTAAATACTGAAGAAATATACAACCATCAGTTCATATTTTATTAGTAGCAAAGGAAACGAGGTCGTTAATCTACTTTAAATACTAGAGAAGAGGACATGAAGAACACAAAGCATAAAATACCATTAACCCAGAAGACAGAATGCCAACAACATCATTGAGAGAACTCTTCCTTCTTCATTAACATCTCTTCCAGCAAGCACTGATGCATGGTACAATGGTGGCTCCAAGGGAGCATTTAACTATTGAAAGCTTAAAACTATGGAGCATTGAGCTCTACAACTAAGAACTGAGAAAACCAAATTTCTATTGGATATGGACTGCAAAATCATCAATTTCGCCGACCCTTGGAATGAGGTTGGACTTATTATTTATACACATCATTTGACCTAAAACTAACCTAACTTATTTTACACTTTTACAATATAATATTATTTTCCAGTGGCTGGTACTACCTGCACCACGTTACAAAAGACCTCGAGACAACGAAGGTCTGACATGTTAGAAGAATAAGACAAGAAAGAAGAGTGGAAGAATCAACCTCGAGAAGAGAGCCAGTAGAAGAGGAGAAGAAATTCAATCCCCCAGGGATTGAGGTTACATGCCTCATAAATGGGAAAGCGACGCCCTATCTCTGATGCGCCATGTGTAACATTGAAGCGGTGTCTTGGGAAGACCATCTGTCAGAAAAACTCTTGTCAATTCGATGTGCCTTATTGTGGTTACCCACCCCTGACAAACTTTATTAATTGCCTTGAAAGTGACTAGTCGGCCTTGGGAACCGAGACATGAGTCACTTAAAGAATACAAAAATGTGGGATCCAGAACTCCGGGATCCGAGAGATGGGCTCCCAAAGAATAAAGAATACAAAACACTTTTCCTAAAAGGTTTCCCCGGCACCCGGAGAATCTTTATTGTTGATTTCTATCATTGAAGGTCTGGAGGAGACAGGAGATCCCATCTTCATCGATGTCTCTAAGGTCAGCCCGCTGGTACTTGGCCACCTCAATTTGCTCGCCCAGGTCCAGAACATTTGCTTAAATTGTTCGACCATCTTTGCCGCATCGTGACCCTTGAGCACCATGCAAGTTATTCACATAATTTTTGCTCCGTCTCTCCCCTTCGGGGATTGATACCTTGATTCCATTAATTCATCAAACTTTCCCAAAACATATTCCTTTGGAGTGCATATGTCAGTGCTAAACAGATCAGCTCTAGAGACCTTCAAAATAAAGGACTTATACAAATTGAAAGAATATTGGACCGCATTGGTCTTATCATGCAGGGTCCCTACTAGTTGCTTGATTACCCCCAATGTGAGGTCAAGTCTGGAGTGTCGGGTCCTTACAAAATCAAATGACTCCTCTCCCAAAATTTCAAACTCAGAGACAATCTCCTCTCTGATGCCGATGAGTTCTTCTAACTCAACCCTCTATGCCTCATAACTATCAATATCTCCCTCTCATATGGAGATGGTAGTTTCAACCTGGTATAGGACATGACAGGATGCATATAGGTCCAGGAGTGTGGACACCAAGAAACGCAGATGTTTCCCAACTGTAAGGCAACCCATTTATCAACCACTTGGGTCATTCTGTTCATCACCCATAATGAATCTATGTCACTCTACAGGAGTGGTGCATCAGATGTGGAGGCACCTAGGGGAATGTTGCTAATGGGTCAGTCTAGCTCAGTCAACAGTCCCATAAGATTTGCATTTTTCTCCTCTGCTTTGAACTTTTGGGCTTCTTTCTCGTAGTGAGCCTCTACCGCCTTGGCCGCTTCCTTCAACAGGTCTAATTCACCCTATTTCCCTCTCTTCCCCAGCGACACCTCTGTGACATTGTAATCTCTAGCCTTAGCCATTGCTTTGTCCACATCTAGGGAATGTGTCACGATTACTGCGACTATATCTCCACCTGGCTCAGTCCGAAGAGGCTGGACTGTCCAGGCTTTGTTAGCCTTTAGCAAATTTTGCGCCTGAGCCATCATATCTGCTAAGGAGAGATGGGCCCTGGGTGTTGTTGGGGCTTTTCTCTTTCAAGATTCCACTAACCACTGTGGCGGTAGGGGTGGCTTTGTAGCCAGAATCTGTTCTTGTGATTTCTACCCACGGTTTTGTTGCGCCCCTTCAACAATATGAGCTGCTTCTGGCTCTTTCCCTATATATTTTGGTTCATCGGTGATACTTACTCCAGTGGTGCTGGTATCTTGTGCCCCTATGTCTGTATCTTTAGTAATATTAGGATCATCATTTTTTGCCCCGAGGTTCTCTTCTTCATCCTGTTGCTGCTCTTTACCAGCCTTTATTGCTGGGATGTTTTCTTCCATTGGCGTATCTTCTGGAGGTGGGGGAGGTGTCGGGCCAAGATTCAATGTTTGGGCCGCAGTGATCACTTCCCTGAACATTACCTTTGGGAGTGGCATTTGGAGCACGATGGTTGGGGTCACGGTTGTTCCTGTGGGTCCAATTTCTCCAACCAATGCCATTTGCTCATTTTGCGTTTGTTGGCCTTGAGCTCCTGTAACCTGTATTTCTTTGACTTCAGGAGTCTTTGCCTATTCTTGTGCCTTTTCTTCTCCTGCTTAGGCTTCTTGTTCTTGTGCAAGTTCTTGCTTTGGAGCTTCCTCCTACGCGACAATTTCTTCCGCTGAATGTACGATGTCCCCCTGCAAATTCCCAAACTCATCAATTCTAAATACATCGTCAAATTTTTCATGGGGAGGAGGATTTTCTAGGATGTGCTCTGGTTCTTTCTTCGGCTCCGGGGAGTCAGAAGAAATGATTTGTACTTCTGGGATGTGCGACATCCCAAGCTCTGGTTCTATCCTTGGCTTTGGATTGAGCCTCTTCTTCTGCTTGGTCACCAAAGGAGGCCCTGCATCTCTTAGGGATGCCTGCTCCTCTTCCGCCTCCATTCCTGTTGCTCTGACCATTAATGCTGCTAGTGAAGGGGAAGAGGGAGGACGGACGGGTCCGGTCATGAGCACCGAAGTAGCCAACCATGTGATAAATTTATCCTTCATCTGCTGGGAGGCTGCTAGCATCTACTTTAGTTTCTCTTTTATGGGGGTTTCATGTAGGGTTGGATTTTCCATTATTCTTTTCCCTTTATCCTCTCCCTATGAAGAGGTTCCAGCCCTGGAAGTCAACTTCTGTACCGTCAGGCCAACTCTGTGGGTGCTCTCTGGGCATATCCTTTTAAAGTATTCGTGGCTATACTCGACCACATTGCGGGTGATATCTACAATGGTGGGCCCCTCCTAGGCATTTCAATCTACCGGTGGGAGGGCCATCTTGTCAACTCCCCTTTCCTTGTACTGGTGGTCTATTGTGGACCCGTTGTCCGAGAAGTCATCCAAGAATTTTTGAAGCTTCAATCTTTCCATCATCCCCATTGTCATCCAGATGAAATGCTAACTCTAGACTTCAACATCGTCTTGGCAATCCTCCCGGAAGTCTTCCATGTGAAATCTATGGGGCTCCGAAGCCCGGGGAAGTGCCATTGAAATCTTGTCAAGCGGATCAAAGTTCTTCCATGCTAGATAAAATTCAGCCAAGTTTAGGCTCTTGAGTTCATTGTCTGCCTCTTTGGCTATAGCCAGAATGCACATGTAATTCTCACAAGTGATTGGGAATGGAACATTCACCGCCTTCTTTACAGTGTATACGGCATGCAACTCCAACATTTGTCTACAATATTCTAAGAGGATTATTTTGTACCCACAATATTTGGGCAACAAGTAAGGTTTCCCAGAGAAGTCGGTTATCCGAATGTAGGTGTGTTGCTGGAATTGGATATAGTAATGGCCATAAATTCTGACTAGATTCATTGCCTCCTTGGAGAGGTGGTACCTGACATCCCAGGTAGCCATGAGCAGATTATAGTAGACGAAGGTGTCGTTCACCCAGTAGAAGCTAGGGAAACTAGCCTCCCATTAGATTTATGGGAAATAATCCCAGGGTGCTTTTTGACCTAGGCCAATCCCAAGTACACCTGATGTAAGCAGCCCATTTGTGATGGGGCGTTGTTGTGCTAAGGCCCAGAGAACATAGGACATCATATAGAACTTGTGGGTTCGGGCCACCTGAAGGAACTAAGAGTCCACATGGTTCAAAATGATGATGGCCCAATCAAAGTATTTCTTGCCAGTGGAGATGTCAAGTAGAAAGTAATTCATCCATCCTAAAAATTCTCAGGCATGGGGTTGCCCAAAGATCCGGCATAGTGCTATGATCCCCATTTGAATACTTTCTTTAAACTCGAATCGGGGGATCTCTAACTTCATTCTTTTGGGGTCCTTCTTTGAGGTCTTGAGCCAATGGTTGTTCAAATATGGTCGGGCCATGAGCTCCAGCTGCTAAAATTTTCCCAAAGCATCAGATATGATAACGACGACTGGTTCATCAAACTGGGGAATCCCCAAACTTGCCTGGAAAGTTATAGCATTGAGAGACACCATGGGGGTGGGATATCCGGTCGGGACCGGGACAACGAGCATGACAGCCCAGACGGAGGAGTTGTAATGTACCGCAAGGGTGAGAATAAGCTCTGGGGCTTGCACAGAGCATGGGAAACAAGCAGCCTTTAGGATCCCGAAATCCCCAATGCTGATTGCCAACAGATCCCCGGACTATCGTTGGATAAACATTATCTTAAGTAGGGCCTACATTTCTACCCACATTTCAACGCTGGTGTCAGTGATCAACTAGACTTGGGATTCAATTTTTGATCCCACAACAACATTGTCCTTCAGATATTTCATGCTGAGGGGAAGTTTCTCCAAGGCCCTCTCAATTTTGGACTTGACGGCTGCCCCGGTGACCACCGTGGAGGGAAGTTCCAGGCTCCTGGGTGGTGAGGATGTGGAAGCCTCTGACATTGTGAGAGTTTAGTGTTTTTAGAAACTGCAAGTTAATGCGACCGTTAGAATTCATGAATAAATGATACTCCAGGATCTAGAGATCTTACCATCGAGGCACGCCCTTTACCTGAAAGATTAGTTTAATTTAAAATCCTGAAAAGATATATATATA
>MU225377.1:133335-160572 GCA_018584345.1 Thuja plicata
TATATATATATATATATTCACACCTTATAAGTAACATATTATGATACATATGTGTATGAATGAATATAAAAGAATTTATTAAGTTATATTTGAGTAAGAAACGCTTGTAAGTTTATAATAATATTATGTTATTTAATAATGCTGTCTAGTTAAGAATTTTTTAGGATTTTGTTACCAACCAAAAAAAATGTTGGAAAAATATTTGAGATAGTTTGTTTTTCATTCTTTGAGGAGGGCTTGCTGGAGTTTTCAAGGAATACAAATTATGAAAATTGGAGAGGAAGATTGTTGAGTGTTTTTGCTTGAAGATTTCATAGTTTTCTTTTCTTTTGAGAGTGGGACATTATTTGAGACTTTCAAAGGTTGAGAAAGGGAGTTATGGATGTGAATTTGGAATTTATTTCTTGGATATTTCTGAAAGTGGGGAGGGTTTTGGAATTCTTCATCTCAAGTTTGGATTTCTTTCTTCTTATTATCTTCTTCTTCTTCCTTGTTCGGTTGGATCTTCGCAGGACCCGAGGTAGGGATTGAATCAATTAATGTAATCATTTATTTTACGTAATATGATTTTTTTTTAAATTTTACTATGTATGTTATCTTTACTTTTCATTCCTATAAGTATTTTTGAATTTGAATTCATTTTGGTGAAAATTGTCATGTGTTTTTCTAGGTTTTCTACCAATATATTTTTGGACATCTATTATTTGAACGTATTAATTTGGATCTAGGATTTTAATGGGTTGATTTTATGGAAGTTAAATTACCAAATATGAAATGGTTATTTCTTATCTTTTATATTTAGGGCACAATTAATGCCCTATTATGTGTATTTTGTGGGACTATTTCTGTCCATTATGCATTTTGATTTATTAGTCAACTTTATCTACATTGTACGACCTAGTACAAATTGTTACAGGTATAAATTTGATACCAAGGATATATCTATGTCTCATATTTCATATGTAATTGGTTTGGTTCATTTTGTTATGTTTTGAGGAAGTTACATCCATTTTAGAGAAGACATGTCTGAACCCCAACTAGAGTTTTTGGTTTTAGAACAAAAGTCATAACTTTCTTTTCCATAGTTGGATCTTTATAAAAATTTGATTGAGAGTCTATAACTATGTTATCTAAATATTTAATAAATATATTGGCTTGATTATGTGTTTTGTGGAAGATATGGGTGGTTGTTCTTTGATGACTATTATTTGCATTAATCCTTGTTTGAAATAAATTAGTTTAAAGAATATTACCAAGTTTTAGGAGTTGTATGGTTATCAGAGGTTGATAGGATCATGTTTTTTATTCAGTTGGATTATTATTACTCTGATTGTGATTTTTTTTAATCATGAATGGTGCATTTAGATGTCTCTTTAATTGTTTTGGATTAATCTACCATATTACAGTTTAGGGTTGTCCAGTGGATTAGGGACAATTGTTGGTTTTCTAAACTCAATCAATTAATTTTGTAGAATTTTTATGAATTAAATCATATTGTAATGTGGTTTCCTTATGCCTTCATAATGTATATTTATGAGTAGGGAATCCAGTTTAGAGGTCCTTCTATTGATGATCATGTCTCGAGTGGTCCTATTTGTCTTATTGTTCATCCTTTTGTGTTGTGATTTTGGGGAAAGATTATTACCAACTTAGGAATATCCTATTTGATACATATTGCGTGGACATTGGTTTCTATCTCCCAACATGGGGAGTGGACCTCTTTGGATCCACGTGGTTGGGTGTTTGATCTTTTTATATCGAGGCATTGTTTGTGGTTCTATGGATGATCCTAGTGCATGCTTCCTTCTAGAATTGAAGTTGAAGAATTTTCTATTGTAACATGTATCTTGTACTTGATGTAATATGTAGTTATGTATTTTTGAGCTACTGAATAGAGACATTTATAAATGATCAATGTTGTAAAGTGATGTACTTCAACAAGTGTAAGAAATGGGTAGATCTAGGTGAAAGAAAAGGGGAAAGATTATATGTTATCCATGCTAAAGGAAAGCTAATTGTGATACTTGATAATGAATCTTTTATTACTTAATGTGTCCATTTAAAAGTGAAATGAACTTAGATTTAGTATGAAATAATGTATCTAGGAATGAGGGTGTTATCTCTTAAAGAAAAGGGTTCAAAAGAAGTTATTGTGAAGTGATGAAATGAGATAGTATCTTGATTGTAGTATTCAAATGATGGTTATGTTTACTAATTACCTCTAAGTATGGATTAATGAAATACATATTATATTACTTATCTTAATGATTTCTAATCTCTCTTACCTGAATGCTCAAATGCAAAATGATATAAAAGATCTCTTTATGTAATTTTAATGTCACTTTTGTGGAAATAAGATCTTTGTATACTTATTGTCACGTTACCTTGTATGAATATAATTTTGATAAAGGAACTTAGGATATGTTGAGGTTTTAAATTTTTAAATTATGACGATGAAAATAAAAGGAAATGTTAATAATGCATATTAGGAATTAGGGGTCATTAAATGTTACATAGGAAAATGAATGGTTACATTAAATGTTAACTTTCCTAGATGAATTTTAATATGTAAAAGAAGAAGATAAAACCATATTTTGATTTATTTGAAATTTGTGTGATTTGATAGTAAGCTTACTTTATCAATTAGATGTATTGAATGAGTATCTTGTTGTTAAGATGGGGAATATTTACTTGGTGCACCAAATGAATCTAGAATAATGCAGTTTAGGAATATCTCACTAATGGATTGGTTCATGTTGTTAAGTAACAACATTAGGGAACATGTGGAGGACATAGGTAGAGTTAGATCTTAAATGATACTTTATGTTGTTAAGAGAAATGATATTCATGTTCGTGAATTAGGTAATCATTGTAAAGTATTTTCATGTTGGTTATTTAAAAAGAATAAAATTTACTTGCAACTTTAGTGGTTAGAAACTTTGTCCTTCTAGGTTCCTTGGCGAGGCATGACATATGGTATCAGAGCCCTAGGTTTCCACACTCGGAACTTTGGGACTCGTAGCTCACTTATTGCTCAATGTTTTGCATAGTTTTCTTTTGATTTTATCATTGTATTAGTAAGATCGGATCCTAGATATAAGAACTATGTTCTTGGTATTCATGCTACATTGTTTTACAAAACTATACCTTTTCTTCTATGATTAAGTTGTCTCACATCAATTAATTATGTTTTGCATTCTAGAATTAATGAATGAGTCTCCTGAGTACTTTCATAGATAGTGGATATCTTTCTAATAAAGAAATGTTAATGAATTCCTCACACTTTTATGTCACCTTCTTGCTATAGTATTGGAAAGACTCAAAGTATTATGATAAGTTGTTATGTATATTAAGTGTTGGTAGTATCTAACCTTACCTCCATATCCTACCTATAAAATTTTTATCATGAGTGCTTGTTATAGTGATTTTAGGTTACTTAATTAACCTGAAAAAGGCTTAACACTCTATTTTCCTATAACTGCTAATTTTACATCATAATTACTATGTATGATCTATTATTCTAGTTAATGGGCTTTTATAAGTTGGAATTGAATTGCTTTAATTAATAAAAAGGAGTAAGATATTACCATGGTAGTACTCAATCTTATAGAGTCAAAATGATTAAGTTACTGCATATGTATTGTAGGTTATTGTAAGGGTTGAAATATTGCATCTCTCTTTCCTTTTCCCTATATTAGAAAAGAATAGACAACCAAATCTTTGTACGAAAGGCGGATTTAGGACCTTATTAATTAGGTTGCAACACTAGAATTCCTGGGTAATCCTTTTGTCCATGTTGTTGTTGAATAATTATGAATAGTTTGGTAATGTTTGCTAAATTAACATTGTGCGTATTTCTCTTGAGCTTTATATGCAATCGATAATGTGATATGATGTATGATTGATTATGTTTTTCCAACACATGAATGTTCAAATGAACTGCATTAGGGTTATTTGATAATAATCACCACAAATTAAAATAAATATCTCTTCTTGATGAGTGACCATCAAATGATGTTACTTATGTAATGTAAATATATTATTTAAATTGTTGATTTTGAAATTCTTGGGTAAAGGACCTAATTCACCAATGTACATTTGTAATTGGAGGCCTTTGTAAGGGTTTACCACATTGATGAAATTATGAGCTTTCATAATTAAAGGAATATGTGTTCTTTTAGTACAATTATTGAAAGAAGAGCTAGGGTTGATGTAATATTTTTTTTTGACTATTTTGGAAAATTGTTTGTTCCTGACTTGGTGAATAGGTATATTTAGATGAAATATGAATTTTATGGTAAGTTTAGTAATGATGAGATTATCCTCCCCAAATTGCAATATTTGCAAAATAAGAATTTAGTTGACAACTATTGTTGTAATCTTTATTATTTTACTTCAATGTATTTCCTTATGGGTATTGAAATCATTATGTTAGTAAATACTAATGTCTTGAAAATTTCTATATGGTTTGATGTGTCTTTCTTGGAATGATTTCTCATGTGTAATGAAAGTACCTAGATCATTCATTTATTTGAAAATATGATACTTGGTCCACTCTTGGGGTCCTTGATATGGTGAAAAGTGCATGTCCATAATAGTTTATAATGATTAGTTGTGAATGTCTTATGTGACTAATAAATGTGTGAAGTAAAATTTTATTGTTTCCTTTCATAAATTAGAACAAATGTGTGTTGATTCAATGACTCTTGAAGAAAAAAAAAAGGGTGACCTAATGTATCATTTTTCTTTGTGCCTTGTTTTATATAAGTTTAAGTCATCTTGCAGATGGATGTTATATTATGTGAAAGGCTGAGATTGATATGAGAAGATTGGATATTGACATATGCCCATGAGGAGGTGGAATGTGATTAAGTATGTCCTTGGTATTTTGTACCATGTAGAAACAATGTGAATTCTAAAAAGACAAAATTAGAATGTATGGATTGATGACATGCAACTGATTGAATGTTTGATAATGTTAAGTTGAAGATGATGCAAGACATTAAATCAGTTAAGGGCTTATATTTTCATTGATGTCAACTTAATATCATCTGTACGGTCATGTACATAATGCATAAGACTTCAGAGAATGAATGGAACAAAGATTATGCTTTCAGTAATGCATAAAAGTCAAGTATTTACTAAGTGACAGACAACACCGACGGAGTGCACACTATCAGTAAAGACAGAGAAAAAGGTCACAGTGATACCCAACAGATGGAGATCTCGAAGCTAACAAGAGTTACACTAATGGAACTAGCAGTTGTCACTGACGATGAACTGCATAATTGACCGACAGAACAGAGAGTTATAGAAAATGACAAAATATCTAGCTGGCAGAGCTTAAGGATAGACTTAACTGGTTGTTTTATTTTTTTTATTCAACCACAGTTAAGTAATTGATTCAAAGAAGATTTATACAGTTGGCAAGAAGATAACTATGAGATAAACCAGGAGTTAAAGCCGTAAATCAAATTGGCTAGATTGTTTTTCACGCCAAGAATCAAGAATTAAGGAATATCATGTCTATATAAGAGACAAGCATAATTCATTTACGTAAGCCATCAGATACATGGAAGGGGAGTGAATAGAAAGAGGATGCTAAAGAGAAACTGGTGAAGGATAAACTTCATACAATCCTGATCAATCAAGCTGAGGAAGAGCTAAAGAATTCTGCAGACACTGACGAATAGTGAAGCACAGCATCACAGAGCAGAAAGTGTGGAGCAAAAGGAATTGAATTGATACATTGATAAGAGAGGTATTGTACTTAAATAGATCTAAAAATCTGCAATTCAAAGTTGCATTAGAAACATGTCATAGTGTTTCAGTTTAACCATTGAAGCATCAAGTCTCTTAACAGAGCAGGACTTAACAGTCTTCTATAATTGAGGTATATCCTAACATATTGCCAAAAAGGTTGATTCATGAAAGTAGCATTGAATTTACATAAAGCCTATTGACAGCCTAAGAAGAAGGGTGATTCAAGGATGGTAACAAGATTTGCCTAAAGCCTATTGACAGTCTAAGAAGGAGGTTGATTCAAGGATGGTAGCAAGATAGATGCCAGATACTAAGTGACAACCTATATGTATAAAAATCCTCTAACAAGGTCACACTTAACAGTGTATTTGTAACCTTTAACAGGGTTGGCTCCTAATAGGGCTCACTTCAGAAGAGTGAAAATTTGGGGTATCGGTCCCAGTGATTTTTCCCTTAATAGGGTTTCCACGTTAAAATCCATGTGTTATGTGTGTATGATTTATTACTTTATTGTTTTACATTTCACATATGCATTTTTGGATTGATTGGTATACTTTACATATTTACTGAGTATTGGTAAATAAGTTTTACTGCTTATCGGTAATCAAGGAGAATAAGGATAGACAAGGTAAACCAACATATAGTTAATTATTTCAAGGCATGCATCTTGTAGGGACTTAATAATATGAGGTGTATTGATTAGTGGATTAAAGTTTAAAGGATAAAATTTTGAGGCCACTGATTCACCCCCCCTCTCAGTTATTACTAACATGGATAATATATGATGTTATTGTGTACTCCCTTGTATATGTGATAAACCTGTGCCAGTGCTTATGTTGGGTATTATGTATAACCAGTAATTGTTTGAGTGCCATGGAGCAGTGCAATACAAGTTCCCATCCATAGAAGTTATGTTTTGGATAAAGGTATGGGAGAACCATACCAATAATGTGTTTCTTGGTTATTTGTTACCCTACTAAGTGCCAACCCATGGGTGTTGGTAAGTCACTATGTGGAGGGGTAGTAGAATCACCATCTCCTCTAGTAGTTATGTGACATACGTATAATAGTGGCGCGAAGTGACCTTAGCTTCCATTATTCAAGGGAAGAGAGTAATCAACGCTTCCCCTTAAAATGGACTCGTACATGTGGTTCATAAGTTTTTAGACCAATGCCCACAGTTCTTGAGCACAATGCTAGTACTTGATATGGGCCTCTATGAGAAGATATATGATTTATGGATATGTATAGTTCTATGTGGTCCATGCATGTGGAGGGAGATTTCTTTTAGTCCATGCTATGATGGATACCATATTCACACATGTTCTAACATGATACAATAAATATGATGTCACACCACACTTATATTATTACGTAATGTGAGGTGATGATGTCGTGTTGCTGATGGTAGCGAGATGAGCTAAAGAATACGATACCACGTACATAGTTACGTGAAGGCGCAATATATTTATGTATGTTTTCCTACTTGATGTAGAGCGAATTGGAGATGCTTGCATGCTTATAGAGGGGCACCCATGGATGCTTGGTTGCATAGATGTGGTAGGCATATGGGTGGGTCCTAGCCATGTATACCTCTGGCTACGACGGTGATCTATGAGAGACATCACTTTGCAGGGTGTCTTGTGTGAGCCTACTCCCCGAGGAACACTATGATATGACATATGACTAGAGTGTTCCTTCTCCACTTGGTGTATGGTCATGCTAGGTGTGTTGGCATACTCATTTTGCACCGCTTGATGCAGGGGAGTTGCTGAGGTGAACCCCCTATGCCATGTGGGTAGTGTTTCTTGGGCCCAACCACACGAGGGGCTATTGTGGTAGCCAGTCATTGTTCTCTCCTTCGTTGTGAGGTGGAAATATATAGTCACACAATGATGTGATGTGCAATTTATGGTATTTTTTGTCTTTGTTTGTGTAGACTAGCAATTTTGTCATCTTTGCCTGTGATAGTTTAGCCATGACTTGTGAAATTTATCTTGCGCATAATTTATTGTTGCAAGATCTTGGATTATTCTTATCTTATTGTTGATATTGATAATTCACTTACTTTTATTTGTGAATTTTGGTGGCTGAACTAGCTTCTTTTGGTGTTTTCAAATGCTGGTCTTGTAGTGTGTTGTGATTCATCACTAAAGATGCATGAGGTGGACTTAGTGAGTGTATATAAGGAAGAAGACATAGGTAACCCTTGAGGATGGGGTATGTGAGGCTATTATGCATCTAGTATCCACTACCTACCTATGTGTGGTTTCTATTCCTTGGAGGCTAATCACCTTAAAAAAACAAGGATATGACATGTGGACTTGTATGGAGGGCATTCGTGTGAATTTACCAAGACACCATTAAGCTACTAAGTGAGCTATTGTTTATGGATTATGGATTATAGATATAGATGAGACTGGTATTGTACCCTGGAGTGAGAGCTTGTTTAGAGAGGCATGTCCTCTCACAAGCCTTGTGATGTGTAATCCCAGTGATGTGGACTGATATGATTGTTTATAATGCACATTTAGATATGCTTAGTATTGCATTTTAGATAGAAATTGTAAGATATAAAATAGAGGTCACCAAAATATAAGATATAAAATAGGTGTTTAAAGATGTTACATTTGAAATAGATATGTTTATTGAAATGTGTGAAGAAGGTAAGATTGTCCTCCTAATCCCAAATTTCTTAAAGGGAAGATCCAAATTGATTAGCCCTAAAGAAAGGATCAATGCATAAATGAATCAACCTATTAAGGATAGGGATAAAGAGAAAAACCCTAATTCTCATTTTATAGAAGAGAGTGTGTGATAGATTTAGAAAGATTGATAACTTTAATTGAAATGGATAGGGGAAAAGTACTAACCTTCAAATGTTGTAGGTTTTAAGAATGCTATTTTTGGGGGTCTGCACTCAGTTTATGGAAAAACTGAGACCGGATTTGGAATAGAAACATGGAGACAAACAAAACCCAAAAATATTTTTCCATTCTGACACAATTCTGATTTGTACCCTCAAGTAAATGTCACCATTGGCCCAAAAATTTTGATTCTGACCTAGGGCAGAATCGACCTAAAAATTCTCAAACTAAAAATCTATTTCCGGATCCTGAAAGTTTACCGAAAAGGGTATCCAAATATGCACTCTGATCCACTGTTCTGAACCTATACATGTAAGAAAAATGGATTTTTTTGTTGGGGGGGGAGGGGTTTGCCTTAGTCAAACCCTAATTTAGGAACTAACCTTGAAATCAATAATTGAAATAAAGAATGCTAGCAAGTAGTAGAAGTAAAACTAGTAATGAAGCTATGATATTTAATAGATATGCAATTGTATTTCAAAAAGTATGAAAATATGAAAGTTTGGACTTAATTAAAAAACATGAACCTCCATGATTGTATGCTTGAAATCCACCTTGAATAGAAAATGAAAAGGTCTTTGAGGATGCACAAAGGATTTTGAAGGAAGATCACATCACACCATCGTGATGGATAGATCTAGGGCTTGAATGATGAATCTTGAATATATGAACCAAATCCCTTCAAAGGCTTGAAAGCTTGAATCCTTGATCTTTAATGGAGAACTTGAATGCTTGAGAGGAATACTTGAACACTTTGAAAGATTGAAAACATGTAGAACAATGGATGCTTGAAATTTTTGCTTGATGACTTCTTGCTTGATTTTATAGTTCATGCTTAACCTTGCTTAGTGCTTCACATAGAGAGACTTAGAGAAAATGAGAGGAGAAAAATTCCTTATATATGAAACTAGGGCACAATATTCTAGAGAGGCCTACATAAGAGAAATAAATTACAATTAGACCTATTCCCCTAGGAGAGGACCTATATTAAATATAATTTAAGAATCGTCACTTTAGAACCCAAAACAACCGACTTGGAAGTGGGAAATAATTTTTTGATGACCTCTGACGACCGACAGACTTCCAGATTTGGAAGGGGGACCCAGGTCAAGGTCAGTGTCATCCTTGACATAGGTTAATTTCATCCTTGACCTAGGTCAAGGTCAAGGTCAACCTTGACCCAGGGAGTCTGAACACTTGGAAAACATGCCAGATGGGAGGGATGATGCCCGGAGAGGCCCAATCAGAGTCCTAAACAGACACAAAAGTAAGAGAGGATGCATAAATGAGGGGAAAATATGATGGTGGTTAAAAACACCCACTAAGGAGGGATAAACATTCTTAACATGGAAGTGTTTCCATTTTAAGACGATACATTAAGCCCCCGCTTTAGCAGGAGTATGGAAATCAAACATACTCGCGGTAAAGTTAAAAGAAAGACTTTGGTGGATCACAACGAGGTAGAACATCACTAAGTCAAGGAAATGAGCCCCCATACCAAGGATTCTAACTCAACATACATGCATGAAGATATGAAAGTAAATAGCAATTAATCAGAGAAAACATACATGACTACATAAGCAAGACAAGAGAAACACTATAGATAACATAGCTTCATGATCTAATCCTACTAGCATGAAAGCAAAAGAGAGAAAAGAGAAAGTGATTACCTCAACTAGTAAGATGCCCACCTTACCATGAATCACCAAGGAGGGAGAGCCCAACAGGTTCACCCATAAACTGTGCTTTGTAATTGTAATGTGTCTTCTGACGGCTTTTGAAATATCCATAGATCCACATTCTTGTATCACTATGGAATATAAAATGTGTTTCTTTTCCTGATTTAGCAACTTATGTGAATTACCTTCCAAGTATCTAGTAAAAACAAAAATTAAAAATGCGTGTCTCTTCAGGATTTAGCAACTTATGTGCAGTGCCTTCCAAGGATTTAGCAAAAAAAAAAAATGCGTGTCTCTTCAGGATTTAGCAACTTATGTGTGTTACCTTCCAAGGATTTAGCATATTGTAAAATGTAAACTAATGTAAACTATAGTGTAAGGGAGACCCTATATATGCCCCCTCCTTACCATGACTACCCACTAGGCAGGATAAGGAAGAGAAAGAGGATAACTACTTCACAAGGTAAGGAGATATCTAATTTAACAACAATATACACTATATCCTTAGCAAAGAGTATTGACCCTTACCTCTAAGAACATGGATAATAATGAAATGGATATGTCACATATGGAAAAAGGATCCTCCAAGAGGAAGAGATCTTATCATCAAGACCCCCACCGCAGAGGAGTGCTTAGGATAAAATGTCATCTTCCAAAGAAAAGAGGGACCAAAGATTCAATCATCAAGCCCCCTGCAATGAAGAGGAAGAGGAATCTTAGAATGAAGGAGTCAAACTCTAACCAAAGCAAGAGAAAGAGTTTATATAGAACATAATTTGCAAAATAAAGAAGAGGTGATGACCTAGGACAATCTCCTCTCATATAAGAGGGTATCCATAGCCAAAACATAAATCTTTATAAGGAAATAATGTTGTAGAATAAACAAATACTACTAAGCTAAGGAAAGTATATCCTTAGATAGAGGAAGAAGGAAAATACCTTGCCCCCTAGGGATGAAAGAAAGGGATATATAAAATCATATCAAGAGATTTTGTAGCAAAGAGATATCTTTACAAAACAAAATGTCCTAGAAAAGATATCATGAATGATTATGAGCAAAGGAAGTATGTATCATAATAGAAAATTATAGGGATATAATGTAGAAATAATAACCAATTAAACTCAAAACAAAATACATGCTAAGAGAAAAATGGATCCTAGAATACTGGAATGAAATACCTCTTGCCCCCCAGTGAAGAGACAAGAGGAGAAAAATGATCTAATTTATAGAAGAACGAGGGGAATGCCCTATATCAAAATTATGAAGAAATTGTAATATTGCATGGGAATGAGATATAATTCCTAAAGCAACCCTTTCTCTAACATATATTTTGAAATGCACACAATCAACAAGTAAATGTGTATTACTATAATGAAAAGGATATTTGTATTTAGAGAGCATTTTTGAGCATGGGTTTAAAGATTTCTTTCTTAGAATTCATTAACTAGACATACACTTTCTTAGCCACATCTTGAGGAGTATCAGGGTGATCTAAGGAAGGTGTTGGAAGAAGAATGTGAAGAGGAGGATGATAGTTAAATCAACCACCTTGAATTGAGAAGGCCAGAAACCTATACTATGCATATTTTGTTTAGGAGATGAACGAATCAGGTTTTTAATGCCTTGCTCATTAATACCAAGCCCTAAACCCTTATACCCTTGTTTATCCACCATAGTATATCCGGTAGTATACATATCTTGCAAAGCTTCTACAGGAGGAGATTAATTATGGTGTTCATGAGAAAATTTTGTATATGGTGGAATGATAGGTTGAGAAGAGGTTTCTTTGTTTTTCCCTTTAACATCACCATGAATCAGATAAGAAGGGGAAGGTAAATGAAAGAATTCTTGAACATCTGCATCATGAACCCTAGCTTGAGCCCCATCATAAGTGTGGGAAGAACTAGGGATATAAGATGGAGAAATAGAAATGGGAATATTTGGAATTGGATTAGGATTGATAGGATTAGGATTAGGAAGATTAGTAAATGGGGTATCATCTACCCAATTCTTCACAAAATCCAAAAGAGCAATAAATCCTCTACACAAATCCTTAATGAAAGTTTTGAAAGTAGGAAGACTAGTATTAGTTAATCTAAAAATAACATAAGCAAGTGAAACATGAAGATTAACAAACATGATGAAATGAATGATACTCTCATATACATCATAAGTACTATAAAGAGATGCTAAAAGAAGCATAATGAGAAAAATAGCCATACCCCAAAGCATCTGAAAGATCTTCATAGTGAATGAAATGCAAGAAATATTTTTATGTTTTTATGAGTATGTAGATTTTTTTGTATTTCAAAATGCAAGAGCATAAAAGAAAACTAATTTACTATGCATGCAAGATCTAGCATAAAAGATGTAAATCTAACACCAAAAAGAAAGAGTTGTCTATTGTGGGTTTACCAAAATGTAAGATATAAAATAGAGGTCGCCAAAATGTAGGATATAAAATAGGTATTTAAAGATCTTACATTTGAAATAGATGTGTTTTATTGAAATGTGTGAAGAAGGTAAAATTGTCCTCCTAATCCCAAATTTCTTAAAGGCAAGATCCAAATTGATTAACCCTAAACAAAGGATCAATGCATAAATGAATCAACCTATTGAGGATAGGAATAAAGAGAAAAACCCTAATTACCATTTTATAGAAGAGAGTGTGTGTTAGATTTAGAAAGATTGATAACTTTAATTGAAATGGATAGGAGAAAAGTACTAACCTTGAAATGTTGCAGATTTGAAGAATGTTGTTTTCGGGGGTCTGCACTCAGTTTCTGGAAAAATTGAGACCGGATTTGGAATAGAAACACAGAGACGAACAAAACCCATAAATATTTTTCTGTTCTAACACAGTTCCAATTTGTACCCTCAAGTCAATGTCACCATTGACCCAAAATTTCTGATTCCAGCCTAGGGCAAAATCGACCTAAAAAGTCTCAAACTAAAAATCTATTTTCGGATCTCAAAAGTTTGTCGAAAAGGTTATTCGAATTTGCACTCCAATCCACTGTTCTGAACCTGTACCTGCAAGAAAAATGGATTTGTTTGTTGGGGGGAGGAGTTTGCCTTAGTCAAACCCCGATTTAGGAATTAACCTTGAAATCAATAAATGAAATAAAGAATGCAAGCAAGTAGTAGAAGTAAATCTAATAATGAAGCTATGATATTCAATAGATATGCACTTGTATTTCAAATGTAAACAAGTATGAAAATATGAAGGCTTGGACTCAATTAAAAACCATAAACCTCCATGATTGTATGCTTGGAATCCACCTTGAAGAGAGAATGAAAAGGTCTTTGAGGATGCACAAAGGATTTTGAAGGAATATCACACCACCATGATGGATAGATCTAGGGCTTGAATGATGAATCTTGAATATTTGAACCAAATCCCTTCAAAGGCTTGAAAGCTTGAATCCTTGATCTTCAATAGAGAACTTGAATGCTTGAGAGGAAGACTTGAACACTTTTAAAGCTTGAAAACATGTAGAACAATGGATGCTTGAACTTTTTTCTTGATGACTTCTTTCTTGATTTGATAATTCATGCTTAACCTTGCTTAGTGCTTCACATAGAGAGACTTATAGAAAATGGGAGGAGAAAAATTCCTTATATATGAAACTAGGGCACAATCTTCTAGAGAGGCCTACACAGGAGAATTAAATTCCAATTAGACCTATACCCCTTGGAGAGGACCTATATTAAATATAATTTAAGAATCATCGCTTCGGAACCCAAAAAAGTCGACCCGAAAGCGGGAAATGAATTTTTGATGACCTCCGATAGTTGACAAACTTCTAGATTTGAAAGGGGGACCTAGGTCAAGGTCAAGGTCAAGGTCAACCTTGACCTAGGGAGTCAGAACCCTTGGAAAACATGCCAAATGGGAGGGATGGTGCCTGGAGAGGCCCAATTAGGGTCCTAAACAGACACAGAAGTAAGAGAGGATGCATAAATGAGGGGACAATATGATGGTGGTCAAAAACATCCCCTAAGGAGGGCTAACAATTCTTAACATGGAAGTGCTTCCATTTTAAGACGATACAAAAATGTATCATTACGTTAGATGCAAATATTACCATGTTTTATGAATTTTGATTTATACGTGTTGAAAAGAGATGGAAATTGTAACATTTTGATATATTTAAGGAAAATTGAGTGGTACAAGCCACTTAGCTTGGTTCTTACTTTCTAATTAAAGGGAAATTTATATTCAGACTAATGTTTGATCAAGTTAAAGTTATCCTTTTAGGTGATAATAAAATTGTTTGGGATCATGTCTCAGGTGGTCCTATTTGCCCTATTATTCATCCTTTTGTGTTGTGATTTTGGGGAAAGGTTATTGCCAACTTAGGAATATCCTAGTTGATACCTCTTGCATGTACCTTGATTTCTATCTCCTAGCACGGGGGAGTGGACCTCTTTGGATCCACGTGGTTGGACGGTTAATCTATTTATATGGAGGCATGTTTGTAGTTCTATGGATGATCCAAGTGCATGTTTCCTTCCAGAATTGTAGTTGAAGACTTTTATATTGTAACATGTATCTTGTACTTTATTTAATATGTATTTATATATTTGTGAGCTTCTAAATAAAGACATCTATAAATGATCAATGTTGTAATGTGATGTACTTCAAGAAGTGCAAGGAATGGGTAGATCTAGGTGAAAGAAAAGGGAAAATATTATATGTTATCTATGCCAAAAGGAAAGTTGATTGTGATACTTGATCATGACTCTTTTATTACTTATTGTGTCTGTTTAAAAAGGAAATGAATTTAGATTTAGTATGAAATATTGTATCTAGGAATGAGGGTGTTATCTCTTAAAGAAAAGGGTTCAAAAGAGGTTATTGTGAAATGATGAAATGAGATAGTATCTTGATTGTAGTATTCAAATGATGGTTATGTTTACTCATTGCCTCTAAAGGTGTATGGAGTAATGAAATACATAGGATATTGCTTATCTTAATAATTTCTAATCTATCTTACCTGAATGCTCAAATGAAAAATGATATAAAAATCTCTTTATGTAATGCTAATGACACTTTTGTGGAAAGAAGATTTTTGTATACTTACTGTCATGTTAGCTTGTATGAACATAATTTTGATAAAGGAACTTAGGATATGTTGAGTTGTTAAAATGTTTAAATTATGACGAGGCAAAGAAAAGGAATTGTTAATAATGCATATTAGGAATTAGGGAACATTAAATGTTACATAGGCAAATGAATGGTTACGTTAAAGGTTAAAATTCCTAGATGAATTTTAATATGTAAAAGAAGAAGATAAAACCATATTTTGATTTATTTGAAATTCATTTGATTTGATAGTAAGCTTAATTTATCAATTAGATGTATTGAATGAGTATCTTATGGTTAAGATAGAATATTTACTTGGTGCACTACATGAATCTAGAATAATGATGTTTAGGAATATCTCACTAATGGATTGGTTCACGTTGTCAAGTAACAACATTAGGAAACCTGTGGAGGACATAGGTCAAGAGTTAGTTCTTTAATGATACTTTATGTTGTTAAGATAAATGACATTCATGTTCGTGAATTAGGTAATCATTGTAAAGTATTTTCATGTTGGCTATTTTTTAAAAATTTACTTGCAACTTTAGTGGTTAGAAGCTTTGTCCTTTTGGGTTCCGTGGCAGAGCATTACATCTCATGCCAAATGAACTAAATGGAGATAAGGACATTAAAATCTTAGTTCCAAAACTAAAACATTAAAAACCATCATGTGGAGAAATTTGGAGCATGCGTTTCACATAGGAAACATTGTCAGTCACTATCATACTCAGACGGACACCAATTCCACTGAACTATGACCCGAAGCACACAAAAATGAATCCAACATCTCCAAACACTACTAAAAAACATACCAAAACCTCATCATTAGACTTGCAATAGAAAGAACATATAGATAAAAAATCTCAACAACATTGCACAAGAAACAATCACTAATGACAACAACAACAACAACATGTTGACATCTATGACAACCATACTAGCTCAAACAAAAATTCATTATGCTCAACTTACAATATCGTAGTCAAATTTAAACTCAATAGTGAAGTAATCCTTGCACCCTCTTAGCCTTTGATCCTCCTTGAGCCTAGTGGATCAACTTTCCTTGCAATGTATGAGAAGAATTAGGAGTGAGCTTCCTAGTTCGTCCATTCATCCTAGTTAACATCCTCATACCTATTTACTTTCATTACACCAAATTTTCTAAAAAATATACATATTAGAACTTCCATTCATTCAAGAACCAATCTATGTACAGACCTATCCCTATCTAGAAATCCCTGTAAAAAACAAATTTCTATAGATTCCCAACCCATAGATTTTTATTAATCATAAAATATCTAAACCATACATGCAAATATGAATTTGTTGACATATTTGAAATGCCCCAAAATTTGAAAACACTATTTACAATATTTCAAATGATAAAGTATCACACACACACACACACACACACACACACACACACACACACACACACACACACACACACACACACACACACACACACACACACACACACACACACACACCTAGTAGATCCAAAAAAACACGTGTCCATGCCATGCATCAATGGGTTATCTTGGAACTCTAAGTAACCATATGACCAACTCTAGATTATATTAAAAAGAACTTTAGGGATTTGTTATAAGAGCTTCGAAGTCATCATTAAACCAATTCCATATCATGCACCACCATGCTACTAGATTTTCCAAGCTAGACCATTGATCTCTATCTTGTTGTGTTTGCTTTCACTATGCTTGAAAGGCAAGATAACCTATGTGATGCTTTGATTCAAACATTGATTAAAATCTCAAGGAAACAAACCCCCAACTAAAACTGTTACTTTGATAGCAAATGAAATGAACCATTCCTAAGACACCACTAATATTAAGAACAAAAAACAAAGCTTTACTATTAATTTGAAATAAATAAATTTTGTAAAGGAATATTAAGCAAGTTCTATATTAATCCCATGAGAGAAGCAAAGCTAAAAGGTTATAGATCTAAAGTTGATCGATATAGAAACACACACACAATAAGATTTATCTTGGGAAACCCTTGCAAAATAAATCAGAGTCTTTAAGTTGACTTGACCGATATAGAAAAACACATAATAAGATTTATCGTGGGTTACCCTTGAAAGAAAAAAGCAACCTCCAAAACACACTTAATATTCTATTCAATAAATGATCATTGAAATGCATTCATAGAGTTGCAATGCTTTAATAATAGAATGAGGATATGTCAAACCATTAACATCATGGAGTTAATCTATCCACAAGCATACCTCTAATAGATGTTTTCCACTTTGTGAACACCCCAATAACCCAACCATAAATCCATAACCCTACTACAAAGTCATAGGCACAAGTAATGAAAAAACTTGGCAGAAACCCATTAACATAAACTTGCATAGGTCTCTCTTCTTTCTTTACCACCAACATATACCTCCAATATATAAGAAATTTCAAAATTGGAAACTAATGATAGTTTCCAAATTATGGGCTAAACCATGGAAAATTTTAATGCCTAAATCTACACAAAATCTTTGATGAATTCACTATTTTTTAAGATAATCTCATGTGTTGACCAAATAACCATCCCTATTTGACAATCTACACTAATTTCATCTTTTTCACACTCTATCCAAAGTAACACATTTTTGCACTCTTTACCTAAAACACCATTTTTTTCCAAACTTTACAAGTTTCAAAACTACAAAAAATAACTTACATGACACCAAACAATATTCGTAACTTATAAACACAAATAATACCCATTTTCATATAAACACAACTAATATAAATTACAATAAATATAAACATAAAAATACAAAATGAACAATACTTTGTACAAACATATCCACCACCAACTTTTTTCCATCTAGCATAACAAACAAGAAAACAATAAAATTTTAAGTACATTCTTATGTCCATGTTTCAATAGTATTCCAAGTATTTTCCTCTCACTATGTCCCTTTTTGCAAATGCTACTACATTCTACAAAGAAAACAATAGGATTTTAAGTATATTCTTATAACCATGTTCCAATAGTATTCCAAGTATTTTCCTCTCACTATGTCCCTTCTTGCAAATGTTACTACATTCTATATTTTTAAATTACATTTATTCAATTAAAAAACAAGACATTTCTCCCTCTTACTATGTGCCTCTAAATCAACCCATAAATGTATGAAATAACATTGCAAAAACAAGGCACAACCCATTTTTTTTAATGTTTTCCTCCTTAAGAATAGAGTGTTCCCAAGTTGTCACCTCTAGAAAACTTTTAGTGGGGTCACATCTTGATGCGTGCATCATGAAATTGTGATTGGATTGCTTAGTTAGGGATACATGATTGCTAAGTTTTTGTCTCTCTCTATAAAAACATTAAAATCATATCTACTATATTGAAGCATTATACAATAATTGAAAGCAGCGTCCAACAACACATAACATGCTTTTCATACAATTCATGAACTTATTCCTTGCCATCTCACCCATTGAATATTTTCATGTCCTTTCCCAAAGATGAAACAAATTATAGACCTTGTACTTTGACATCAAATCTGATATTTGATGTAATCCTAGGGTGGCCCTTGCCTTCCTTAGAAGGTTAGTTCTAAGTCAAATCCCCTAAGCAACGTTAACGCGGCCTTCTTTTCTTTGCTTTGAAGTTTTAAGGGCACCCACATTTCACATCATTTAAATGAAGAAGCTTTTTCAATTATTTTATTAGATATTTTAAACTTTGTCAATTATTTGATTGCATGTTTTAGACTTCCCATTTGTTTAACGGAATGCCAACCCCGGTGTTAGGTTGATTGTGGGCCCGTTAATGCCGACCTAACAGCTCAATGTTTGAAAGCAAAGTGTTTTTTAAGTTTCAAGTATCCAATTGGGTTAAAGGTCTTTAATTAATTACATCCCAAAAAGGATTTTAGTTTTACAAGAAAATAATAGGAGTACTTCTATTGTAATGAGGCATCATTTACAAGGTCTTAATTTTATAATTTCTATAATTTTTCATTACAATTCTTATTTATAGATTAAGTGAAATTGATCTATAGGTTAAGTGAAATTGATCTATAGTGTTAGTTCACTTCAATTTAAGTGGTTTAGGTCGTGAGTTTGATTCTTAATTTGTTTGTGATGCATGGATGAGGGTTCGTTACACATTGTTTGAAAGATTTCAAGGGCTCCATTTGTAAAGAACTAAGCTTTTCATCGCTCACAAAACTCTCGCTATAAAATGAAAAGCAGAAACACTAATTGTCCTGTTAATGGAAAATATTGGGAAACGTCTAAAAAATAATGGGCTGAAAGGGTTTATCTTCTTTGTACATTTGGGTTCGTGGAAACAAAATAGCATTACAATTACACGACTTTTGAGGACATTCAAAGATCTAGGTCTAAATTTCACAGTGAAATAAACTTGATCAACAAGGATTAATGGTCACTCTTAGATCAGGATGGTTAGAAGTAACTAGCACCTATTGTTTAATATTTTAATGAGAATTTTGTTGAGCTAGTAGCCCCATAGATATTTAATTTTACTACTTATGCTATAAGCACTTATCTTAAATTTTATTTTTAAATAAAATCGTTAATAATAATTTTTGAGTAAATTTTGGAGAAAAGATTAGAGGCAAATAGAAAGGAGGGAAAGAAATTTGTGGAGCCACATATTATTATTTTTAAAATTAGAGAAAGATTGCAATTTATCCTTTTTACATAAATACAAATTTGCTTGAAAATATGGCATTAGTTTGCTTCTAGATTTGGTTGTTGATTCTAGATTTGGTATTTGATCTCATATATATCATTATGAATATTCATTCATGCACTCATTTTTTATCATTTAAAATTAATAAAATTTAAAATAATAATAATAAAAAATTCAAACTTAACCCAATTTTTTAATCATATGATTAGTTTGCTTCTAGATTTGATTGTTGATTCTAGATTTGGTATTTGATCTCATATATATCATTATGAATATTCATTCAAGCATTCATTTTTTATCATTAGAAATTAATAAAATTTATAATAATAATAATAAAAAATTCAAACTTAACCCATTTTTTAATCATATGATTACATATTGTAAGTTGGAATTTGTATCTCTTAAACTGTTTGATCTCATAAATATATATCATTAAAAATATTCATTCATTCACTCATTTTTATAATTAAAAATTAATAAAGAATAAAATAATAAAAATAAAAAATTCAAACCTAACCCAAACTTTTAACCATATAATACCCTGTGAGTTAGGAATTTTATTTTGACCTATTTTTTAATTCATTTATTTATTTTTGCTCGAAATTGTTACCAATTGATTGATAACATTTGGACGGTGAATCGAATTCTGTCTCGTGGTATGCAAGGGAAGTTCCGAGGTGGTCAAAAAACTGTGTTAACGAAAAATGAGTCGCTAATTTTATGTCGTCGGTGTTTATATTTAGAAAAGGTTTATGCCGAGAACTTCTGCTTTCTTTTTCGACAGCTACTGGTCCTCATCAGATTTGGTCTAACCAGGTAAGCCAAATGTTTTTTTTTCGGCCCGTGTTGAATTTTGGCTGTGTGATTTTGTAATCTGTTTCACTCACATCTGGTTCGGATTATAGACAAAAGTTATGCTTTTGTAACATGTATATCTTTTCAATTTCCATGGCTATGCTCTGCTGCCCAATTGCCTAGGTGCGGGATAATGAGCTTGCTTTTGTTGTTACATTCGGTTAAATTTGTTAGTTTATGCAAAAGAAATCGATTCCAGGACCTCTTAGAATATCTTTATCGCTTGTTCTTTAGGGTCAAAAGTCTGCTTTGTTTCTCCAACATATTTCCTGTTTTGATAAATTTTCATAGTAAATTATTACATCTTTTGGTTTCATTTTATTGCTGAATTCTTTTTGTGTGCGTTTAGATTGAGGAACTACTGGAAGATTCGCACATGCAATTGTCTTTGCTTTTGGCTGAACAAATTTCTTCTTTTTTATCTTTTTTTTTTCCGGGACCAGCTAAGACCTAAGCATAAGAGCTCCCATTAGCATTCTGCTGTGGTCTCTTTATAGCGAGCTAGCTAGCCACTTTTCTGTTTGATTTTGTTTTCGAGACATTCTTCAATTTGGTATTGTGACTGATGTTTCTGATTTCTCTGGTGATTGATCAACTCTTGTGTCGTAAGTTTCTAATTAGCTATGTTTTCGTGTTTACATGTTTGAGCTGAACATTTTTTCTGTTTATTCTATTTCTTAATGGTTTATTAGAGACATGTTGAACCCTCCATTAGTCTACTGTAATTGCAGTCCCATTGACCCATTTGGTGATCTATGAACATTAGGATTGTTTGTTTGTTTGTTTCTTTCAATAATTTCCTTGTTATTGCCTTGGCAATACCCTATTCCGTTTATTCAAGTGGATTATAACTATTTACAATCATTGAGATAATACAATGATTGTGCCAACCAGTTTCAAACTCCCAAGGGCTTACATAGAAAATTGAGCTATTGACTGAACTCTCTAGTCTTACCAAAAACTGCCAGTGACTCAAAATTTTATATGAACTGAGATTTTATTGGAAAGACAAGAAGAGTGAAAAAGAAATGGATTGAATTTTGAGTAATTCTAGCTGTATGAGTTGAATTGGACTTGCAACTTTACCAAATCAAATGGGTTAGCCATCTCTACAAAATTATCAATCCGCTAAAGTTTCTGCTATTTGCCAACAAACACAATTTCTAAGCCAAGAGCGAAGCAATAGGAAAAAAAAGCATCTCTTTTCTGGGTTTTAGTATTTCAGCATTATTCCCGTCATTATATCTGGCACTGAGTGTTTTTTAATTCTCTTGGAGATGATCCTTTTTTTTGTAAGGTTAATAATATTGTAATTAAAAAAAGCGGGGGCTCATGCTTCTGTCGAGCATAAAAGATCCCACCCTTTCAAAGCAGTGCGACTGCCTATTGAACAGAACCAAAATATTAGACTTACCTTATCCTGGTTTCGGGACAGCATAAGTAGTCTATATTTCTATCAAAACCAAGACATACATTTGAATTAATCAGATTATTTATCCAAAGTTTTGCAAATGGGAGAGAACACCATAAAAAATGAACCTCCACATATATAAATCCCCACGAAGTAAAAACACACTTATAACTGGGCTGTTGGAGATTATTTGATGGCAGATGTTCTTTGAGTCTTTTACCCATTTTCTTGGATTTTGTTTTGTTGCACATACACACCAATTTCTAACTAAGGAGTGAGAAAACATCTAAGGTTTTATCTTCCCAATCAATGCAAAATGCCAACAAATTTTATCTTCTCGGGTTACTCCAAGACAACTTACAATTAGTGACACTGCATTACATTTTTTTCATTTGAAATTATCAATAGGAGAGTTATCCTCGTTATAACCACATAGCTGACCTTTAACTGTATGACAATCTGTCTCAATAAATTTTACCATTTCCTTTGTTGGACGCACTACCTCTTATAGTGTACTTCCATTTCAGCAAACAGAGTCTGCTTCTTTTAAGAAATTTCTGACACTATGAAGAATTTGATAATCATATGTAACAGGAATGGAGTTATTATTATTTTTTTTTAAATTTTGTGAGTTGAGGGATGCATTGATGCCCTGACCCTTTAAATAGAAGAGCGGCACTATTACATTCAGAAAACCAATGAAACATTATCAATGAATCCAACATAACTGAAGCACTCAAACTACCTGGCCTGCAAAAAATAACACCACTTCCCTAACAGGAAATATCTAAATAATATCCTATGTCTACAAAACAATGGATATGCTATACTCAATCCTGCTACATAGAGGAGGACATGGCCAGTCTTTCAAAAGCACATCTTATGAAATGGGTTCAGATCACTCTCAAAGGCAATTTTGATCAGTCACCATCACACAGTTGAGATAATTACATACATTGGCTTATAAAGCCATTGATTCCTGTACAAACTAAACCAATTACCTTCCTAAACTTACTTCTCAACAACTAACCCAAAAAATGTTTTTCAACACTGCCACATTTGTATTGATGATGTATTTAACAGTTAACTATTATTTGTTTTTAATTTAACCTACTAACTATACTATGTCATGCACTAATCCTAACACATTGTACAAACTCAAGAAACTCCTCATCAATATAGAATAGTGACCCATTTTCTACCCTCAAGGGATAAAAGGGCCTCCAAGTTCCATTAGGAAACTTTTCTGATTGCTTCCAGAGTTTTCATCTGCAATCTTTTGACTTTAGTTTCTACCCTTTATGCTTCTTAGGGTTGTTCTCAGGGAGAAACACCTTTTTGAGGGAAAGAGGTCCCCAAAGCTTTCCAAAACATCTAAAGGTAGAGGATGATCTTGAAGCAATAGACTGTGGTAATTTGAAATCTAAGTGCTACCATTTAGAGACAAGCTTGAAACCGCTTCATTCTCTTGTTCTTACACCTGCAGAATCTCAAAGTCTTGTAGTGTGACCTCACCAGAAATGGATGTAGAGGAAACATAGCTCAGAGCCCCTACAATCCCCAAGATCTCGCTGTAAGTAGCTTGAGTAGGGCTGCCCATCCTCTCTGATGAGTTTCCATGAAGCAACTTTGGCTTCTTCACACACAATCCTGATCTAGTTTTCCTACATTTAAAATATATTTCTGGAACTGAACCAAACAGCAACTGAACATCTTCAAGTAAGGGAACTCAATATTGCTATGCCCAATCTTATTGCAACAAAAGCATCCAACAGTTAGGTCCTCAAAATGCACTAACAGGCTTAGAAATGTCCACATAAACACACCAAAGTTGTTCTAGGACCCGTCCATCTTTGAATCTATTTTAACAGACTTACCAATCTGTTTTGCCAATAATTGTGTCATTTTAGCATTTCTCAAAACCAGTGATATCCTGTAAAAATGGGTCCACATGTGAACCCAAGTGATAGTTTCAATCTTAAGATCAAAGAAGGGTTTCCAAGGGCATATATACAAATTTGATTCTGCCATGGAACAAAGGTAAATTTTTCTTGAGAAAATCTCACTCCTCTGCAAAAAAAAATTGGATAATAGAGAGTCGAGACAAAGAGGGGAACCCAATACTGCTCCAAGATTTCCCCATTCACTGGATCATTTAAGCTACCTTCAGCCTTATTCCAAGAAATCTACAAACGAGAGATCTCTTATCCTTCTCCTTAGAAATCCGATAGATGTTTTTTTCCCGGAGGATCAACATCATGGATCCTAAAGTCAATTCGAAAGGGATGCATCTAAAGGAAGTGTTCACAAAAGTCAGATTGATCCGATTCATCAGAAGATTGCATATTCTTGGACAATGGCTTATGTGCTCTGTAATCTGTTCATCTCCCCCCATCATCAATAGAAAGCAAAAATCACCTTGACTGATCTGCTTCCAAATATTCATAACCTTCTCTAGTGGAAAAGGCTTATCCACTAAAACAAGTGAAAGAATACCTTTATTTGTTGAATATGCTGCTTGCAAAAATCCCTGCAAAAACAAATGGGGTTTGAGGTATTTTTGCATTCCATAAAAACCTTACCTTCAATGTATTGTGGTAAAAATCTTGATATATTAACAAAGATCGAATGATCTATATATACAAAAGAATGGAACGTTGTTACCTTAGGAAACGATCATAAAGAATAGAAACATTCTATTCTAACTACAAACAACTAAATATTAGAAAGATTCTATTATTTACAAACAAATAATAGATAACCATTAATAGCATATAAATATTAATTTAATACTCTCCCTTAATGGTTAATCTATCCACTACACCAAGCTGTCTTCTGAATTTGGAAAACTTGTCTGGACCAAGAGGCTTGGCGAGAATATTTGCAGTCTGATTCGCTGTAGGAACATACTGCAAATGTATTGTCCCGTCTTCAACCAATTGCCGAATATAGTGATAGTGAATATCTACATGCTTGGTTCTTTCATGGAAGACTGGATTCCGTGCTAACTTGATAACACCTTCGTTATCAACAAACAAAGTTGTCGGGCCTGCTGGTGACATCTGCATATCCCCAAGCATCCGATGAAGCCAAACAACTTCACACCCTGCCTTAACTGCCCCTCTGTATTCAGCCTCTGTAGAGGAGAGGGAAACGACCCGCTGCTTCTTACTGGTCCATGTGATGGCACCAGATCCCAAACTAAACACATATCCAGAAGTTGACTTTTTATCGTCAACAGAGCTTGCCCAATCTGAATCTGTGGATCCACTGAGTCTAGGATTAGGACTCCGAGAATAGAGAATCCCAAAATCAGGAGCGCCCTTCACATAACGAAGCACACGCTTCGCAGCCATCCAGTGATCAACCTTGGCAGCTGTCATAAACCGTGAAATGTAGTTGACGGCGACGCTGATATCAGATCTAGTAGCAGAGAGATAGATGAGACTGCCTACTAGTTGCTTGTATGTAGTATCATCAATGGGAGGAGAATCAGACTTGGCTGATAACTTCAGACCTTTCTCCATTGGTGTAGATGCAGTCTTGCTGTAAGATTCCCTAGCTCTCTGTGCTGAGGCTGACTGTGAACTAAGAAGTTGTAGACTGGATTTTATCCGGTTTTGACAAGTTTCAAGGTTGCTTTCTTATCCCAGTTCTCAGATTTTTATAATGAATGCAGGAATAAAGATATGTTTGATAATGATGTATGCGGAATACGTGAATAACAATTTGCACACCAAAGTAATAAACAAGCATATGCGGAAACACTACTGCACTGTGCAGACTTTCAGTCGATTCAAGCAATCAGACATTTCAAAAAGACGTTCACAAATTTAATGCTAATACATCCCTTTGCATGCTTAACAGTCATAGCAATATTAAACTATTGTGTGCACCTGTAGGATTCGACGTCCGAGAGCTGTGCAGATGGTGCTGGTGTCGTGACACATGAACTGAGCCAAAATCCTCTCTGTAATTTCACGACACCGGTGGTATAGCTCTGTCGCCCCTGCCTGTCTACCAGCTACATAGCTGTCCCCCCAATCGAGCGACTAGCACCAGGCGGGTGTCTCACGCAATAAATGATGGTCTCCCTGCCGGTGGACTCCAGTTATGATGCCCGCGGTTCTGAGGGACTGTCGTGGTAGCCCCTTCTTCACTACACCGTGCTTGCTTCCCTAAATCGCCCAGACGCTGCCAGACTGAGGCGATACACTCACCCTTACCTCCAATCCGCGCGGCAGTCACCCAATCCGATTGAGATATCGGGCGGTCGAGTTCTATCTATTTCCCACTATACGCGGCTAATGAAAATAGCACCCCCCTTGCTATTCTGTTCACTCCTTGCTGTTTCTACTCAGCCCCGTAACACAGCACCACTGTCTTATTGATATATATCGCCTGGGTGGCCAGTCAAGGCAAGTCGATACTATTCTGTCACACAACGAATCAAATAAACTTCCAATGCTACCACACTGGTATCAATGTGCCATCTTCTGGCTGTAGGGGTCTGTTTGATAAGAACAATCTGTCGATTTCCTGCTGCTGGAGTCTACCCGCTGAATACACTCTCTGTTAAGACGTGAGGTCAGTCCACAGGGACAAACAACAAACACCCGCAGTATGGAGTCCAGTTGACTTTTATAGGAAATACACCCTTACTCCATATATTTCAACTATTATTATGTTCTGCATTTGGTTCTAACAGCAGTCGAACATTATAGTAAAGTCTGGAACAATGCCTGTCACTTCATATATTACGCTTGATTCCAGAATACTGTTTGAATAACATACTAAGACATATGTGAAATCTGAAGGTAATTACTTATCTCTGTTGCTGGATTTGATGCTTAGCAGATAATTGCTGGATATGTATTTTTTTCCCA